>CAUYLG010062062.1:0-47646 GCA_963573385.1 Cacajao melanocephalus
CCCAGGTTCAAGTGATTCTTCTGCCTCAGTCTCCCAAGTAGCTGGGATTACAGGCATGTGCCACCATGCCTGGCTAATTTTGTATTTTTAGTAGAGACAGGGTTTCTCCATGTTGGTCAGCCTGGTCTTGAACTCCCAACCTCAGGTGATCCGCCCACCTCGGCCTCTCAAAGTGCTGGGATTACAGTCATGAGCCACCACACCCGGCCAATTTTTGTATTTTTTTTTCTTTTTCTTTTCTTTTCTTTTCATTTTTTTTTTTTTTCAAAAGACAGGGTTTGACCATGTTGCCCAGGCTGGTCTTGAACTCCTGACCTCAGGTGATCTGCCCACCTTGGCCTCCCAAAGTGCTGAGATTACAGGCGTGAGCCACCACGCCCGGCCCAATTTTTGTATTTTTAATAGAGATAGTGTTTCACCATGTTGGCCTGGTTGGTCTCGAACTCCTGACCTCGAATAATCTGCCCACCTCAGCCTCCCAAAGTTCTGGGATTACAGGAGTGAGCCACCACACCGGGCCCAATCTCTTTTTTGTTTATCCTCTCCTTTCTCCTCTCAGCCTCTCTCTGGCACATACCCAGTGGTAGGGACACTTGCAGCTTGTGGGAGGGGTGGCCAGCAGGCAGCCTTTCTGCGTGTGGTGCTCACGGCGTTTTTGAACACTGAGAGGCTGATGGCACTGGTGCATACACACAGCCACATCCACACGCAGGTGCTACTTGACTCAGCTGCTTCTGCTTGGCCTGGGAGACACAGGCACACACACAGCCACACACACCTCTGTTAGGTGGAGTGCTTGCTACCAGTCCCTGCTCAGACGGACCCTGGTACCAACGCGAGTCACAGGACTCCTCCCCTGGCCTCAGTCCTTGGTGTCCACAGTGGGCATAACTGAGGGCGACAGATCAAGGACAGATCAAGAATGGACAGCAGAATGACTGACACCTGTGGCCTGGGATCCAGTTCACAGTTTCAGAGCCATCATCCACATGGCTCATCTGTGCCCACTAAGGATTCCTCCCACTGGGGCCCTGAGTGTCACTCCCGGGTGGGTAATGGGAGGGTGAGAACCCCACTTTCCTTCTTCCTCTTGCTCCCTTTGCCACCCCTTCCCCCTGCTTGATAAGAATCTGTTTAAGCTCCTGCCAGGCCATGGATTCCATGGAGACCCAGCTGGATCTCTTAAAACACAAGGGGAGATGTTTATCTTTTCTCCCAGCCCTGCCTGGATTACCTCCTTCTGGGCACTGCCAGTCAAGGGCACTGCCTGGTGAGACAAATTAGGGAAGACCAAGCTGGGCGCTGGCACATAGGCTAAGGGTGTGAGCAGTGTTGGGGGAGGGGTGGGCCTGGCACGCGGAGGAGGGGCTGGTAGGGAGGTGTCCTTTCAGAGCCTGCTCACCTCTTCCCTCACCTCCCTCTTTCCCTCGCCTCCCACCCCAGCCCCAGCCCCAGCTCCAGGCTCAGCCACTCCACTGCCCCCCACCTCTGGGGAAGCCGAATTGGGATTCGATCACTAGCCAGTTGCTGCAGTTCCGGAGCAGCTGTCCCAGGCCTGTGGGGGAGGGGGCCAGGAATGCTGGGGCTGAGGCCTGGGCCGCCCCAGACAGAGCCGGCTCTGAATTCTGGGAATGTTTGTGCAGCTGGAGCCCATTAGGGGAGGGAGCCAGGCCGCTTATTAATCCCAGCCTTGTTCCCCAGGAGGGGCCAGGGCCCTGCACACGAGTGGAGGGGGAGGGGGCTCTGCTAAAGGAGGCCAGCCCCCAGCCCCCAGCCCCCAGCCTCCTGCTTGGTGGAGTCTCAGACAGGAGCTTGGAGATCTGGGGCCCTGCACCTCACTCTCATGGTGCACATGTGTGTGGGTGTGTGTACCCACATGTGTGCGGGGATGAGTGTGGAGGCAGGGGTGTGGGCACAGTGAGGGGGCGCCGGGGGCATGGGGAGGTTTGGCAGAAAGCTCTCCTACCTGGAGAGGCGGAGCACACGGTAGTGCTGGGAGGGGGTGTGTACACTCCTCAGGGATCCCCTATCTGCCCCCAGGAGCTCCTGCTGCCTGCCACCCTGGCTAGTGGGAGAAGAGGAGAAGGAGGGGATGGATTTGTGTGGCCTCAAGTGTGGAATGTGTGCACAGAGGGCTGAGGACTGAGTGTGGACGCAGGACTACACGTGGAGCCATGGGGTCATGTCCTGCAACAGCTACAGGGGTGGCCAACTGTCCTGACCTCAGTGTGAGGAGCACCTCCCAGGGTTGTGCAGTGTACGACCTGCCCAACTGCACACACTGCTCCTGGGAGTAGGCTGGGAGTCTGGGGGCCTGAGTTTGGTTGCAAGCTGGCACTGCCATAAGATGTGGCACAAAGGGAGGTGACACTGAAACCAAATGTAGGCCTGGCGCGGCATTCCAGCTCTTCTGAATTGCATGGGGCCTTGGGTCCCTTTCTTTTCTTTTTTTTTTTGCTGTTGAAACAGTCTTACTGTTGTCGCTCAGGCTGGAATACAGTGGCACGATCCCGGCTCACTGCAACTTCTGCCTCCCAGGTTCAAAAGATTCTCTTGCCTCAGCCTCCTGAGTAGCTGGGATTACAGGTGTCCACCACCACACCCGGCTAATTTTTTTTGTATTTTTAGTAGAAACAGGGTTTCACCATGTTGGCCAGGCTGGTCTCAAACTCCTGACCTCAGGTGATCCACCTGCCTCAGCCTCCCGATGTGCTGGGATTACAAGCGTGAGCTACTGTGCCCGGCCTGGGTCCATTTCTTAATCTCTCTGAGCCTTACTTCCTTTATCCACAGATGGGCATCGGGTCTGTCCTATGTATGTCATAGGAGTGTTCTAACTTGGTGCCATGGAGCGTGGCAGAGGAAGCACCGCTCGCCCGCCTGTTACATGTGTGTTCTCAGCAGGCCACCTGGGAAGGGGCCCTGTCTGCTGGGAGGCAGCTGTGGTGGGATGCTGAGTCCCCTCATACTTGCTGCTCTCACTCAGGCCCTGCCGCATCTCCAGCTGGGGACTGAGACTGTTAGATGCTCAGGGTGATGACAGCAGAAAGGTTCCAGGAAGAATTCTCCTGGGACTTGGGAAAATTGGGAGCTGTGATGAAAATCCCAGCACCCCATTTGGGAAACAGGGAGGAAGACGCCATGACCAGTGTTTTAGAGGGTTCGCTTGGACGGCCTTTGCTGAACTGCAGTCCAGCCCTTCCTGGGAGAAGGTGAGACCTGGGGCTGGTCTGTGAGAAGGATGGTCAGCCTGGGGCAGGGACGGGGTGGAGGGCGGCTTTGGAGAGACGGTCATCGGCCTTAGCCATCCCCAGAAACCTTGGCCAAGGAGAGGAAGAAAGTCCTCTCCTCTAGGTCCTTATTTCCACAAGCCTCCCTTTGTTCAGAGGGTCAGTTTAGGTATGGTGATGTCTCTTCAAAACTTTAGAGTGAATTTCCCTAGAGCTTTGGCAGGACATGAACCACAGAACATCAAGGCTGGTAATTACGCCAACAACAAATGGAAATCTTACGATGCGCAAAAAATAAGAGCTGTCTGAGAGTCCCCGACCATGTCCCAGGTGGCAGCAGTCATGGAAGAACAGGTTGGACTCCAACTGAACTCCAGAAATGCCACCGGCATTTCTGTCATAGGTGGCCTCTGAACTGGGCACTCTGAGGGCCTCCTCCTGTTAAAGTCTAACACCAGGGCTATCTCAGTTGAACAGAATTTTGGAGGTGGGAAGGAGACCCACAAAATTCCAGAGGCTCAGTTCCCGCCTTCAGGGAACCCCAATCTAGTAGGGAAGACAGTCCCTGCCCTCAGGAAGCTCCTGTTCTAACCGAAGGGAGACACCATTTGTCTTCTAGGAATGCCTAGTGTGATGGTAGAGACATACCCTCTGTCTAGGAAATCCCCTCATCTGATGGTGGAGGCGGGACACACATACACACACACACACACACACACACACACACACACACACGTTGCTAAGACACAAAGAGTTATGGTCCGGGCGTGATGGCTCATGCCTGTAATCCCAGCACTTTGGGAGGCTGAGGCAGGTGGATCAAGAGAGGTCAGGAGTTCGAGAGTAGCCTTGCCAACATGGTGAAACCCCATCTCTACTAATAATATAAAAAAATTAGCTGGGCGTAGTGGTGTATGCCTGTAATCTCAGTTACCTGGGAGGCTGAGGCAAGAGAATCACTTGAACCCAGGAGGCAGAGGTTGCAGTGAGCTGAGATCGCACTGCACTCCAGCCTGGGCGACAAGAGTGAAACTCCGTCTCAAAGAAAAAAGGTGGAGTGAATGTGAGATGAACTAATGAATCAAGTTCTAGGCAGTTGTGAGTAATGGAATGAGTGATAGGGGAGAAGAAATGACGCATTAACTAGTGGCAGCTTCCTGGAGGGAGATCTTGTGTGATGGTGTGGGCTGCGGCTTTTCACAGCAGTTACCCCTGACTACCCTTCCCCTCTGGACGAGGTCTGTGGAAGAGCATTGGCCTGGGAGATGAGGCTGGTGCTGCGCTCTGACACCAATTTGCTGTGTGACACAGAGCAAGACACAACCTCTCTAAGCTTGTAAAATTGGCAAGCTGATCTCTCAGATCCCTTCCAGCTCTCACATCCTAGACTTCCTGGCCCCAGCCTTTCACCCCCGCTTCCTCTCCCTCAGAGCCTCCCCACTGCCGCCCCTCCTCCTGGCCTTCCACTTGGTCTCTCCTGGGGCAGGTGGTCCAGCCAGCTGCTTGGCCTGTGTGGCGATGGGATCCCACCCACAGCGTGGGGTGCTGCTCTGTGGGAGTGGCTGTGACCGGAGGAGCTGGGTTTGGGGCTCAGACTGGGAGTTCTAGGGTGAGGACCTGAGTTTTGGCAGCTTTTCCAATACCCTCCAAAAGGGGATATTTGAGGAGACGGAGAAAAGGGTTCAGGAGATGTCTTGGTTCAGGCTGTGGTGGGTCTGGGTCCCTTGGGGAGGCCTGGGAGGGGTAGTCACGGAAGAACAGGGTGAACTCCACTTCCCCTGAGCTTGGGGACATTGGGGCCAGCATTGGGCCAGGGTGGTTCCTGCAGCTGCTGGGTGTGCTTGTTATGAGGGAGTTGGGTGGGGGGTGGGATGTAGATGAGAAGGGACAGCTGGGTCTGCAGGAAGCCTTGCCTGACACCCCTCCTGAGATGCTTCCCCTCTCCCCGCCCCACACTCATGGACGAGGATGAGGGGGGTACTTACCACCTACCCAGAACAAGAGCCAGTCAGAGACTAGGGAGAGTCAAGAGGAGTTGGCCTAAGGGAGCCAGGTCACATCCATCTCTGCGCCTTTCCATCAGAAGGGCTTCCACGAAAATGACTTGGGTGACATGGAGGAGGTGGCAATAGATGACAGCTGGATGGAGGACTCAACTCCTGTTTTCACCGATTCAGCCTTGAGCACTTCCTACCAGCTTTCTGCCCTCTCCAGCACGGGTTCTTCAACGCTAGCGTGCCTGGGTATCACCTGGTGCGCTTGTGAAAACACACAGGCCTGGGAAACACATAGGGGCTGGCCTCACTTCAGAGATTGGGGATCAGTGGGTCTAGGGTGGGGGCTGAGAGCTGGAATTCCCAGTGAGTTCCCAGGCGATGCTGAGGCTGCTGGTCCGCAGGCCTGGCTTAGAGTAGCACTTGAATCCTTCTTTCTCCCCTCCCTGCTCGGCTGTCTCGTCCCTTTCCCCAACCTGAGCACAAGCCACCTCAGCTGTTAGGGGCTAAGCACATGGTGGGCATGGCAGGGCGCCAGGGTCACACCCTATGGTGGGAGGGGCCCCGTGTGGGAGCTCAAGTGGGGAGGGTAGAACTGTGCTCAGCCTGGTTTCTTCTGTCTGACCCAGGCCCGCGCAACACACTGGGGTGATGCTCCGTTCCCTCCTTTCCTCTCTGCTCCAGCACAGTGGTCCTCACCCTGCACGGGTCCTGGGAATTCATAAGCGGACCACTCCCACCCAGGTTTCTGCCCTGTTGTTCTTCAAACATGTGTGGAGGGTGTTGTGGTGAAAAAACATAAAATCATTTAAAACTTCTTAATTAATGTATACTTTCTGGTGGCTCACGCCTGTCATCCCAGCACTTTTGGAGGCTGAGACAGGAGGATTGCTTAAGGCAAGGGGCTGGAGACTAGCCGGGGCAACATGGCGAAACCCCATCTCTACAAAAAATAGAAAATTTAGCTGGGCGTGGTGGTGCACACCTGTAGTTCCAGCTACTCCGAAGGCTGAAGTGGGAGGATCACCGCAGCCCAGGAGAGCAAGCCTGCAGTGAGCCACAGCTGCACCACTACACTCCAGCCTGGGCAGCAAAGACACAGTCTAAATAAATAAATAAAACTTTCTTAACTTCTAAAAATTATAGGGCTGGGTAAAGTGGCTCACACCTCTGATCCCAGTGCTTTGGGAGGCTGAGGTGGGAGGATTGCTTTTGGCCAGGAGTTCAAGACAAGACTGGGTAACACAGCAAGACCCCATCTTTACCAGAAATTAAAAAAACTCAGCTAAGCATGGGGGAGCACACCTATAGTCCCAGCTATTCAGGAGGCTGAGGTGGGAGGGTCCCTTGAGCCCAGGAAGTTGAGGCTGGACTCCAGCCTGGGCGACAGAGTGAGACCATCTCTAAAAACCAAAATTATAAAATACATCACACTTATAAAACATATTGGCTTTTTAATCAAGATAGTTTCCGTGGTGATGAATAATTCTTAACACAGCCCGGGCTACCGTTCCAGCCTCATCCGGATCCCCCTCTCTTCCAGGCCTTATTTCAATTACACAGATGGACTTTGTTCCTCTGGCCTCAGGGCCTTTTCACTCGCTGTTCCCTCTGCGTACAACCAGCTGCCTCACTCACAACCACCCCCTCCACTCCTTGGCCTGATTAACTCTTGCTTTTCCCTTCAACCTAGGCTATCACTTCCTTAGGAAACCTTTCCTATCCTCCTGATCATGTTAATTCCCTCACTAAAGGCTCCTAAGTACAGGTATTTGCTCCTCTGTCTGCAGCCCTTAAGTTGCTTTAATTTTATACTAACGTGTGTGACATTGACTGATTTCTGACTCCCCATCCGTCTGAAAGTTCTGCGAGGCAGAGCCCATTCATTTCTCCCGCTTATTGCCCACCATGGTAGCTCTAGAGCCAACCACAGTGCCTGGCACAAACCAGGTGCTTAATCAACGTAAGATAAAGGTTATGTCATCAATTAGCCAATGGTGAATAAAAGATCACCCATATTGGAGGTAATAGCCAGAGACTGGCAGCCAACCTGGCATCGAAGGATAAAAGTTAATAAAAACCTGTACCATGGCCTTCAGGGTTTTCTGACCACCATTCTCATAGGTAGCCTGTGGCTTTGGCTTCTGCAACAGAGGTGAGAAAGGAGACAGGCGACTGGCAGGCCGCCAGCTGCAAAGTAATGGGAGTTGGGAGGAGAGAGAAACATGGAGGGAGAAGGGCAGATGAAAAAGAAGGGAGAGAAGAAATCGTGGAGACAAAAGAGAGATGGAGAGGAGAAAGCAGAGCCTGAAGAAGAGAAAGAGGACAAAGCCCCCTTAGGACAAAGCTGAGGGAAGAGGGTCTCCAAGAGGGTCGATGGGGTGGGGTCAAAGGGGCATCATTTGATGGCCTTGCTACGTGACCTCAGCCACCCGTCTCAGCCACCTTCTCTGTATCCCCACCCCCTGCGCCCTCCCCCTCTGCCCCAGGAGCTGGGCTAGTTTATTTTCCTTGAGCAGGCTTCCTGAAAGGGGAGCCTGGTTTTCCTGACACATGAAAAGTGTCTCAGACTGCCGTCTGACCCTTCCTGCAGAGCCCCAGCTCCAGGGAGTTTGTCTGACAAGCAGTCACACACGTGGACACACGCAGACATCCTGGCACATGGCACACACATGCACGTGGAGACCCCAGAGTAAATCTGGGAGTTGTGCGGCCACAAGCACGTACGCACACATGCACCCTCACATGTAGGATACAATGTAAGGCACGTACACCCCACGTGGACTCCCCACATGGGTGCCAGGTGCCTGTGCTTGCAGGCTCAATGCATGACTTGCTCATTCACACATAAGACGTCATTTCCAGCACCACGTGTGCCCATTTCCCCTCTTCACCGTACCGCTGGCGGCAAGTGGAGTTAGAGTGATGCACACAGGCGGTGTGAGGGCCCTGCGAGTGGCTAGTGAGGTCCAGGACCAGCTGCAGCTTCTCCCTGAGTCAGAGGAGGAGCGCTGGGCCAGAGCCACCACCCACTGCGGTGTCGGGGATCTTCCCCTGCTTGTGGGAGGTAAGATATCTGTGTCCCCTGAGCCCCGGACTTCAGGCTCTTGGAGTCAAGTGTACCATCGCCTTCGTTGCTGTGCTTCCGTTGAGGGCTCCTGGGACTGGCATTCTCCCGTGTAGGCGCTTCCTCTGCCTAGCCCCGCTCTCCAGGGGCAAGCTCACGCCACAGGGCCCAGGCCTCCTGCCTTCTGAGACAGGCCTTATCAGAGTTGTCAGAGAGTTGTCAGAGAGCACCCAGGGACAGGGATGGGACTGTGGCCACATTTATCATCTCAGCACCTACCAATGCTAGTTGCCAGGTATTTCATGAACAATGTCGTATTTATTTATTTATTTATTTATTTTTGAGACAAAGCCTCACTCTGTCACCCACGCTGGAGTGCAGTGGCACGATCTCAACTCACTGCAACCTCTGCTTCCTGGGTTCAAGCAATTCTCCCACTTCACCCTCCCAAGTAGCTGGGACTACAGGTGCACACCACCACGCCCAGCTAACTTTTGTATTTTTGGTAGAGATGGGGTCTTGCTATATTGCCCAGGCTGGTCTCAAACTCCTGGCCTCAAGTGATCTGCCCGCCTTGGCCTCCCAAAGTGCTGAGATTACAGGTGTGAGCCATGACACTTGGCCAATATCATTTATTTTATTTTATTTTATTTTATTTTATTTTATTTTATTTTAGACAGGGTCTTGCTCTGTTACTAAGGCTGGAGTGTAGCAGTACGATCATGGCTTTTTGTAGTCTCAACTGATCAAACTCAAGTGATCCTCCTACCTCAGCCTCCCACATTGCTAGGACTATAGGCACGCACCACCATGCCTGGCTAATTTTTAAATGTTTTGTAGAGAATAGGTCTCCCTGTGTTGTCCAGGCTGGTCTTGAACCCCTGGGCTCAAGTGATCTGCCCATCTTGGCCTCCCAAAGTGCTCGGATTAAAAGTGTGAGACCCTACACCCGTCTTATTTAATACTTCTAACAACTCTGTGGAGGGCTGTATATCCTTCCTTTAGGGATGGGGAAACTGAGGCTTGGGGGAGGGCAGGTAAAGAAACTTGCCCCAGTCATGGAGCTGATGAGGCCAAGAGCTGGGATTTGGTCTTAGTTCTGTTTGTCTGCCACCCAAGTCCACGGTCTTAATCCGTGTGCCATTGTCACCTGGCTGTGTCTTAAAATGCCTGTTTCACAAGCTTTCCAGGAAGGAGCTGAGATGATTTGTGTAAAACGGCCTAGCACAATGCCCAGCACATGGGGAGCATTTGATAATTTGGTTTTCTCTCTCCTTAGGGTTCCTTTGTGGAGAAAAGCGGGTTGTGCAACACTCCCCTGGGCTGGTGGGTAGGGCTTCAGCAGGAAGGAGTGAGGTGGGCAGGGCAGGCAGAAAGGCAATCACAGAAGCCAAGCCCCTCCCGCCTCTGGGAAGCCAGAGAAGCCAGCGATCATCACCCTGCACCCCCAGCGCTCACCACATTTGCCCACCTGATCTCGGGCTTGAGAGGCCAGGAACATCCCCACCCACTGCACGTCCTCCTTCTCTCTGACACTCCCAGGGAAAGGAGGCATTCCCAGACTCCCAGACAGAAGGAGGAAAAGAAGGGGCTGGGGGAGGAAGGGGAGGGGCTGTCACACACTGAAGCCTTTGTGGGATTCCCAAGCGTCTAGGTGGAAACACTTCATATATCAAGTGTGTCTGTCCCTCCCTGGGGAAGGTAGGGGCAGGAGAGGGGAGGAGAGGCTTGCCAGGGCCTGAAATAAGAAACACCCCTGTGTAACCCGAGCAGATGGTGAGGGGTATGCCAAGAACCTTCCCTGATGAACTGACCCGGTCCAGGGTTCTGGGAGCCCACTCGGAGCCTTGGATTCTCCAGGCCTCTGTTCACCGAGCAGAAACACCACCCCCAACACCCCTCACTCCTTCCAGAGCCCGGGGCTCTTCCTGCAGGGTTCTACCACTCCCTTCCCTGCTTCCACTCCTGCTCACTCCCGGGCCTCCCCTTGGTCCTCCCTGAGCCAGCTCTGCCCTCCCCCTCCATCCCTCACCTTAATCCTGCCTCCCCTCCCCCTTCCTCCCGCTTCTAAACCCTGCCCTGTTGAGTCGCTGAGACCCCTGACCTCCAGGTCACCCGTTCCAACATCCTAGCCCAGTCTCCTCTAAGTCTTGGCAGGTTCCCTGCCTCCGTCCGCTGCCGCCAGCACCGACTCATGCCCTGACGCAGCCAGTGTGCTGGGCTCAGCGTGGCTGTCCTAGCAACCTTGTAATGAATACGACTGAGATGGTGATTTCTGAAAAGTGAGCATTGTTCATTTATGTATTCAAGAATTTCTCAGGGAGGGCCTACTAAGTGCCAGAGATGCTGCTGGATGCTGAAACCCTCACAGAGCTCTCAGTTACTATACTACCACACCGAGGAGCCAGGCAAGAGGAGTTCCTGTGTGTTTTTTTTTTTCTGAGACGGAGTTTTGCTCTTGTTGCCCAGGCTGAAGTACAACGGTGCAATCTTGGCTCACTACAACCTCCGCCTCCTGGGTTCAAGCGATTCTCCCGCCTTGGCCTCCTGAGTAGCTGGGATTACAGGCAGGCGCCACCATGCCCAGCTAATTTTTGTATCTTTAGTAGAGACAGGGTTTCACCATGTTGGCCAGGATGGTCTCGATCTCCTGACCTCGTGATCCACCTGTCTCGGCCTCCAAAAGTGCTGGGATTACAGGCATGAGTCACCACACCTGGCAAGAGGGGGTCCCTGTTCTGCAGCCTGTTCTGGGAGCTTCCGGTTGCTCCCTGCCCCAAAGAGCAAAGATTCCCTGGTATATGCACACCCAGAGCCTGCACAGCCCCCTTCGCCCTCCCTTCTAGACATGCTCTGGGTTCCTCACCCAGGGTTGTGTAAGATCGCATTGGACCCTGAGGCAAAAAAAAAAAAAAAAAAAAATTCAGTAATACTGATCCTGTCTTTATTTTTAAAATTGCTATTTTGTTTATTATGGATCTTTACATTAATTTTGATTTTTAAAATATTGCATTAAAATATCATCTCTATCAGCTGGACACAGTGGCTCATGCCTATAATCCCAGCACTTTGGGAGGCTAAGGTGGGCAGATTGCCTGAGCCCAGGAGTTTGAGATCAGCTTGGGCAACATGGTGAAACCCCATCTCTACCCACAAAAATAGAAAAATTAGCCAGGTGTGGCAGCACATGCCTGTGGTCCCACCTATGTGGGGGGCTGAGGTGGGAGGATCACTTGAGCCTAGGAGATAAAGGCTGCAGTGAACTGAGATTGTGCCACTGCACTCCAGCCTGGGTGACAGAGTGAGATCTCTGTCTCAAAAAAAAAAAAAAAAAAGGCCAGGTGCAGTGGCTCACACCTGTATTCCCAGCACTTTGCGAGGCCAAGGCTAACAGATCACTTGAGGTGGGGAGTTCAAGACCAGCCTGGCCAACATGGAGAAACCCCATCTCTACTAAAAATACAAAATTAGCCAGGCATGGTGGCATATGCCTGTAATCCCAGCTACTCTGGTGGCTGAGGCAAGAGAATTGCTTGAACTGGGAGGTGGAGGTTGCAGTGAGCCGAGATCATGCCATTGCATTCCAGCCCGGGCAGCAAGAGCAAAACTCCGTCTCAAAAAAAAAAAAATCATGTATCTTTATTACTGAGTTTCGTTGTATGTGTGTACCTTCAATTTTGCACCTGGGTGAGGGCCTCAGTGGATTCACCCTAGTCCTGGCCCTCTCCTGATCCCCAGAATTCCCCATCCAAGTGACCTCAGCCTATTTCCAAGGCCTGAGGAAGCCCTTTTCCCAACCATCTTCCCAAGAGTCTACCACACTGCAAGGGCGCATGCCCCCAGGGCTGAGGGGTGGTCTAGGGACGGCTCTCTTAAAGGGTGGGTAGAGTTTGCCCACAGGGCTGATGAGGTGTCCCCTCAGGGGCACAGCAGAAGAAAAGTGGGCGTAAGCCAGAGGGTAGAGGCAGCACTGCCATGCTCCAGTGCAAAACTCCAGTCATTATGAAAGGGTATTTGTCAAGGAAAGAGGATAGAATACTTTTTTTTTTTTTTTTTTTTGAGACAGTCTTGCTCTGTTGCCAGGTGCCAGGCTATAGAGTGCAGTGGCGCAATCTTGGCTCACTGCAATCTCTGCCTCCTGGGTTCAAACAATTCTCTTGCCTCAGCCTCCCAAGTAGCTAGGACTACAGCGGCATGCCACCACACCCAGCTAATTTTTGTATTTTTTAGTAGAGACGGGGTTTCATCATGTTGGCCGGGATGGTCTCCATCTCTTGACCTCATGATCCACCCACCTCAGCCTCCCAAAGTGCCGGGATTACAGGCATGAGCCACCACGTGCAGGCATAATATATTTTTATTTAACAGTTTGTTCACTTCATTATAAGTTTTAAATATTTAGAATTTTTTTTTTTTTTTGATATGGTGTTTTACTCTTGTTGCCCAGGCTGGAGTGCAATGGTGTGATCTCAGCTCACCACAACCTCCACCTCCTGGGTTTAAGAGATTCTCCTGCCTCAGCCTCCCGAGTAGCTGGGATTACAGGTGCCTGCCACCATGCCTGGCTAATTTTGCTTTTTTTTTTTAAGTAAAGACGGGATTTCTCCATGTTGGTCAGGCTGGTCTCAAGCTCCCGACCTCAATTGATCTGCCTGCCTCGGCCTCCCAAAGTGCTGGGATTACAGGCATGAGCCACCGTGCCTGGCCAATATTTAGAAATTTTGTTTGAGGCCTCTTATGTGTACTCTTGCCCCAGGTCCTCAAATGTTAAAGGTGGGGCCTGCTTACAGGGTTGGGAAGTCAGGAGACAGAAGCTGTGAGGATGGAGTAAGC
Organism: Cacajao melanocephalus; assembly: GCA_963573385.1. NCBI lineage: Eukaryota > Metazoa > Chordata > Mammalia > Primates > Pitheciidae > Cacajao > Cacajao melanocephalus. The sequence continues at coordinate 13,125 of CAUYLG010062062.1, forward strand.
CAGTTTGATGGGCTCACTGCTGCTGTGCTCAGTGTACCTCTGCTCCCACTCTTACCACCACTGCCAGCTCCAGCCCTGTCTTTAAGTCCCCTTCCTCTGTGCAGTCATCAGTGATCCCTGCTGGCCTTGGTGGCCTTCTTTCTCTAAGCCTGTGGCATTTACTGCCAGTCCCACTCCCTGAGCCGTCGCCCACATTGCCTGGTAAAGCCTCCCCAAAAGAAATTTCATGCTGTTATCTAACTATTAGTGTGTGTGCTCCACGTCTGGGCTGCTGGATGATCCGTGTTTTGACAGCACTGATTATGGATTATTTTATTCTTCACATTCCCCACATTGTCAAGCTTGGAAAAGAATGGGTTTGAAGTTAGCCTGAGACCTAGGGTTTCTGCTGGTCTTGGCTTTTATTAGCTGTGCAACCTTGACCAAGTTAACCTCTCTGAGTTCAGATTGCTCATATATAAAATTGGATAATACACTCCTGCCTATGTGACAGAGCAAGACCCTGTCTCAAAAAATAAAATAAAATAAAAATAATGAAATGAGACAATAAGCCCTGCCTGGCAGGGTGTTGTGAATAAAAGAGGTAATATGTAGAAAAGGTCTGACAAAGCAGGCAGTCAATAAAAATGTGAATCATGATTGTATTATAACTCATAAGGTACTGTCTGGGCACAGTGGCTCACGCCTGTAATCCCAACACTTTGGAAGGCCAAGGCGGGCGGGTCATCTGAGGTTGGGAGTTCAAGACCAGCCTGACCAACATGGAGAAATCTCGTCTCTACTAAAAATACAAAATCAGTCGAGTGTGGTGGCAGGCGCCTGTAATCCCAGTTACTCCAGAGGTTGAGGCAGGAGAATCCCTTGAACTTGGGAGGCGGAGGTTGCAGTGAGCCGAGATCGTGCCATTGCACTCCAGCCTGGGCAACAAGAGCGAAACTCTGCCTCAAAAAAAAAACAAAAAACAAAAAAAAACCCTCATGATGTATTAATATATAGCTTACATTTATTATGTGCCATATATGTGTATACACATATATATTGTATGTGTGTATATATATAGTATATTATATATAGATTTCAATTTGAAAGCAGTCATTGCTTATTAACTGACTGAATTACAGAAATGCTCATGGTGGACCCCTTCCCAGTTCATCCTTCTAATGAGCCTCTTAATCTGGTCTTCCCTCTTACTAGTAGTATCTCTGCTTTCTACAAAATGGGTGGTTTTTTCTTCATTCCACCCCGTGAGGAAGAGAATTTGAAGGGCTCTGGGAAGTTATTTGCTTCTTTGAATTGTGCGTGTGTGTGTGTGTGTGTGTGTGTGTGTGTGTGTGTGTTTTAACAATATAGATCTCATGAATCAGATCCTTCATGCAGGTGATGCCACATTTAACAAGAGATCTGGCAGTCAAAGTATTATCTGTCACGGCAATTTGCTGCTGCTTCTTTTTTTCTTCAGATGGAGTCTCACTGTTACCCAGGCTGTAGTGCAGTGGTGTGATCTCAGCTCACTGCAACCTCTGCCTCCCAGGTTCCAGCAATTCTCCCACCTCAGCCTCCCGAGCAGCTGGGATTACAGGTGCGCACCACCAAACCAGGCTAATTTTTTTTTTTTTTTTAAGACAGAGTCTCACCCTGTCCCCGAGGCTGGAGTGCAGTAACGCAATCTCGGCTCAGTGCAACCTCCACCTCCTGGGTTCAAGCGATTCTCCTGCCTCAGCCTCCTAAGTAGCTAGGATTACAGGCACCCGCTACCATGCCTGGCTAATTTTTGTATTTTTAGTAGAGGTGGAGTTTCGCCATTTTGGCCAGGCTGGTCTCAAACTTCTGACCTCAGGTGGTCTGCCTGCCTCGGCCTCCCAAAGTGCTGGGCTTTTTTTTTCTTTTTTAGTAGAGTTGGGGTTTAACCATGTTGGCAAGGCTGGTCTAGAAATCCTGACCTCAGGTGATCCACCTGCCTTGACCTCCCAAAGTGCTAGGAATACAGGCATGAGCCACCGGGCCTGGCCATGGCAATTTGCTTCTTGACCGATTTTGCCATAGCCACGCTTATAGATGATTTCATTTGCTGACTTCATGTTGGGGTACCCCCATGCAATATATGGTTCTCCAGTCCTGAGCATGTTAACTGAAGCCTTGTCAAGCTTAATAAAGGTCCCACTGAAGAGCTGATAAAGGCAAAACTGGAACACCTTTTGGACCTTCGAGCTCACGCCATTGACAAGTACCTCTGATCCTAACAACAAGCGCCAGTTTGGATTCTGCAGATACTTAGAAGTTGCCAGCTTTTCTTGCCATCCTAGCCATTCACATCTCAGTTCTGTGAATGTGCCTCTATTCCTTGTGACAGTGTTTAGCTTTTTCATGGATCAGCTTCCTCCTTGCCTTTGTGTGTGTGTGTGACTGTCTTGCTCTGTCACCTAGGCTGGAGTGCAATGGCACGATCTTGGCTCCCTGCAACCTCTGCCTCCCAGGTTCAAGCAATTCTCCTGCCTCAGCCTCCTGAGTAGCTGGGATTACAGGCATATGCCACCAGGCTCGGCTAATTTTTGTATTTTTAGTAGAGATGGGGTTTCTCCATGTTGGCCAGGCTGGTCTTGAACTCCTGACCTCAGATGGTCTGCCCATCTTGGCCTCCCAAAGTGCTGGGATTACAGATGTGAGCCACCACACCTGACCCCTCCTTGCCTTTTGCTTTTGTTTTTTTGTTTTGTTTTGTTTTGAGACAGAGTCTTGTTCTGTTGCACAGGCTGGAATGCAGTGGTGCAATCTCAGCTCACTGCAACCTCTGCCTCCCAGGATCAAGTGATTCTCCTGCTTCAGCCTCCCGAGTAGCTGGGATTACAGGCATGCGCCACCACACCCGTCTAATTTTTGTATTCTTTGTAGAGAGGGGGTTTCACCATGTTGGCCAGGCTAGTCTCAAACTCTTGACCTCGTGATCTACCTGCCTCGGCCTTTCAAAGTGCTGGGATTACAGGTGTGAGCCACCGTGATGCCCCACTCCTTGCCTTTTGAAGCATCTTCTGGGCAAATGTCTTTCTCAGGCAGTTATCTTCAGCTCTGAGAAATTCCTTTTCTTAAGGATTAATGGCACAGCCAGAACCTTCTTTTTCTTCTCTTTGACATTCTCCATGGTTCCAGGTGGGAAAGAGTCTATCACATTATTTATTTATTTAAAAAATTCAATTTGGCAGGTGAGTTGTTACACACTCCTCAGTGGAATTTCATTATCAATATATCAATTTTAATTATATATTACTAGAGGCATTATATAAGAAGTTAAATGATTGAATGGGACAGTCAGGAGTGGAGGGGGAGGCAAGGAACTTAAGGGAGTGGAAATGGGTTCCTTCCCACTTGAGGCTCTTCTAAGAAGAGAGAGAATGAGGAAGCCTTGAATGGGATTGCTTTGGCAAAGGGACCCTTGGAGTCTACAGTTCCTCCCTGGGCATTTGGCACAAGAGTGAGCAGTACAGGGCTCAGAATTAATCCCTCCATGTAGCTAAAGCCTCCTGACCCTGGGCACTTCAAGTTAATCACCCCAGTCGCACCCTAGGTACAACCCTGTCCCTGTCCTGCTGGCAGAGGCAGCTGTGCACCAGGCACCACCTCCATTTGCTGAGGCGTTGGCCACTCTCCCCAAGTGTTGCCCAGCCCCAACACAATCCAGAGTGTCTGCCCAGGAGAAACCACAGGAACGGAGGGCTGGGGATTCCAAGAGGAGATGACAGGATCCAGCTCCCGGGACCACCCACCTTGACCTCCTCCCCTGTGATTATTACAAACATATTTCCAAGGGATTAGCCACAATGCCAGGGATGTTGATCATTAACCCTCAGTCCAACCAATGGTTTTAATCACCAGCTGTAGCCATCGTGACATTACTAACTAATGAGCAGTCTGCTAAGGTGGGGTGGCCATAGAGGGAGGAACTGGGCTGCAGAGGGAGGCACCTGCTGTGCAACTGAGCCAAGGGGCCACCGTGGGAGAGGGTGGCTCAAAACTGCATTCCCTCCTAACTAGGAGGTCAGCTCCTTAGGGCATTAAAGATACTGGTTTGAAGATGGGAGCCCACATTCAGGCATTCTGAACTCCTACATCCTGCAAGGACCCCCCTCCAGTTAGGCTCCCACATGGGAGAGTCGACACAACAGGGCACTCCACCTTGTCTGGCCAGGTTCCTAGACAGGAGCCCCCTGTCAAGACCGAGCTCTTGGGTCTCAGTGTGTGCAAAAGCATGGGAGATTCAGGCTCAGAGCCTCTCTCATTTTCCCATGGCAGGGACGATAGCTGAGTCCACTCCTTGTCTTAACTCCGTCTCTCCTAGCTGGGTTCCCATTTTTAACAAGCAACTCTAAAGTATTATCCAATGGGGGAGGTTAAAATGTGGCCACTGGGCCGGACGTGGTGGCTCATGCCCGTAATCCCAGCACTTTGGGAGGCCTAGGCAGGCAGATCTCCTGAGGTTGGGAGTTCGCGACCAGCCTGGCCAGCATGGTGAAACCCTGTCTCTACTAAAAATACAAAAATTAGGCGGGCATGGTGACAGAAACCTGTAATCCCAGCTACTTGGGAAGCTGAGGCAGGAAAATTGCTTGAACCCAGAAGGCAGAGGTTGCAGTGAACCAAGATTGTGCCATTGCACTCCAGCCTGGGCAACAGAGCAAGAACCCCTCTGACTCCTAGGAACATTAGGAAAGTGAACAGTCAGTCCAGAGGAGTCTGGCCCTGCAGACCATGGTTGTAAGCTTTTTGTAAGCCAGGCTATAACCTGGCCCTGTTACCATATACAGCCTCATCTCTTCCCCGCGCTCTCTCCCTCTTTCATTCCCTGTGTCTCTTTCCTTCCTTTGTTCCCGTTCTAGCCAATGGCTGAGACCTAGAGTTGGCTTCTTCTTCATCTACTGCAGAGTTTTTCCTGGGGAGACTCTGAGGAGCTCCACTGCCACCCAAGGCATGAGCCACACCTCCTCGCTGTCAGCCTCAACTAGAACAGAGCGTCCCCTCTTCCCTGTGCGCTCCCCTGTGCTGGGCACGGGGCAAAAAGTTGCAGTAAGGAAGGGACCTGCTGGAATCTGCAAACTCAGAGGTAAAAAGGTGCAGATTCCAGAGCCACATGGAAATTCCAACAGCCTGAGTAGGCATCCAGCTAATCAGAGTGAAAGAAGAGGGAGAAAAGGCCCTTCTGAAGAAGGGGCATGCAGGTGGAGAAGGAGCTGGGACCCGGCCCAGGCACAGAGGGCTAAGCTGATGGGTGGAGATGGAGAGCTGTTTGCTTGGAGTGAGCTCTTAGGTCCTAAGATGAGGGCTGGGATGGGAGGGCAGGGGGTGGCATGGCCTTGACCCCTAGGAGCCCAGACTGAAATGTCTGGCATACATTTGAAGGGAATAGAGGCTCCTCTCTGGGGCCTTGGGCAGGGAAGAAGGCAGCCTCCCTTTCTGTACACCTATGCCCCAGGTAGAGGCAGGCATAGGTGAAGATGGGGGAGATAGTGTCCTGGGGGCAGTTGCCATGGAAATTGTCCCTCTACCCTCCTAACCTGGTGTCTCTGAAACCCAAGGGCCTCCAAAGCCCCTCCTGCCCCACCCCACTCAGCCAGTGACAACAGAACCATCTCTGAAACGAACACCACATAAAAACAGCAACCCCCAAGAAACTCTGGAGGGGCTTTGGTGTTGGTGCCAAGGGTTTTGACTAAACAAACGGGAAGGCTGCGGCAGTGCTGTAGCAGCTGCCCTGGGAAATTGAGTCAGATTGCCAGAAGCAGGGAGGAGCTCTCTCCCCACCCCACCCTCCCCAGCCAGCCACCCTGGGCCCTCAGAGATCCGTCTGGAGAGGCAAGGGCATGGGCAGCGCCCTGTCGTGATTCTTCCTCCTGCCAGAGGGGCTGGACACCGTGTCCTCCCAGCCAGTGCCAGGCTATGAAGCAGACGCGTGGGCGGGCAGGCCACTGCTGTGTCCTCTCCTCCTTTCCACCCTCAAGCCTCCATCCCCCTCCACTTCCACCGTGTCTTCTCCTCCCTATCCAGTCCTCACTGGAAATTTCCTTATGAGGAACAGCTAATCTGGGGAGAAAATCTTGCCCCAGTCCAAAAAGTCCTCAGCCCCGTAACAGCCACCACTACACTGGCACTGAGAATGGTCTGCTCCAACTAAAGAGTGAGAAGAACTTCAACCTCTTTCTTTCCTTCCTTTTTTTCCTTCCTTCCTTCCCCTCCCTTCCTCCCTTCCTTTCTCTCCCTCCCTCCCTTCCTTTTGTCCCTCCCTTCTTTCCTTCCTTCCTTCCTCCCTCCCTCCCTTTTTTTCTCCTTCCCTTTTTCCCTCCCTCCCTTTCTTCCTTCCTTCCTTTCTTCCTTCCTTCTTTCTTCCCTTCCTCCCTCCCTCTCCTCTCTTTTTTTCCTCTGTCTATCTCTCTTGCTTTCCTACTTTTTTGAGACAGAGTCTCTCTCTGTCGCCCAGTCTGAAGTGGTGAAATCATGGCTCACTGCAGCCTTGACCTCCCTGGCTCCCACTTTAATGATCCTCCCACTTTAGCCTCCTGAGTAGCTGGGACTACAGGTGTGTGCCATCATGTCCTGCTAATTTTTAACTTTTTTTAGGGATGGGGTCTTGCTACATTGTCCAGGCTGGGGAACTTCAATGTTTGAAGCATCGATTCTCTCCCTAGAGAGTGGACTCTGCGAGGGCAGGAACTATATCTTGCTCATCTCTGTGTCACTCATATCTAGCTTAGTGCCTGAGCTGATAGGTATTCAACACATGGGGCCGGGTGCAGTGGCTCACACCTGTAATCCCAGCACTTTGGGAGGCCAAGGCAGTTAATTGCTTGAGCTCAGGAGTTTGAGTTTAGCTTGGGCAACATGGCAAAACCTCATCTCCACACACACACACACAAAATACAAAAAAAATTAGCTTGGCACAGTGGCACACACATGTAGTCCCAGCTACTTGGGAGGCTGAGATGGGAGAATCGCTTGAGCCTGGGAAGCGGAGGTTGCAATGAGTCAAGATGGTGCCACTGCACTCCAGCCTGGGTAACAGAGCCAGACGCTGTCTCAAAAAAAAAAAAAAAAAGTATTGAATACATGTCTGTTGGATGAACAAATGAACCATCACTTGGGGGGAATCACGAAGGGTTAAAGTCCTTACTCATCTATCATAAGCCTCAGTTTCCTCAGCAAAAAGGTAATAACTAGCTTATGAGTGAATTTATACACACACAGGCACAACACACACACACACACACACACACACACCCCATATGTAAAATTCCCAGCTGGGAGTCTGACATGCAGCAGGTACACCACAGCTAGCTGTGACTGTTGTGATGAAGACTGCCTCCTGAGTGGTCTGCATGTCATTTGTAGCAAAATTCACATTAGTCAATGTGCACAGAGGCTTTAGGAGAAAGGGGCTTGATTCTCCTTCCAGGGTAGAGATTCAGACAGGAAGGCACTAGGAGCCCCTCCCCTGCCCAACCTTCAAGGGTGGAGGCAGCTGAACCGCTATGGAAGCGCCTGTTGCTTTTTTCCATCAGAGAGGTGGGGGAAAACTGGGGCTTTACTTGTACTTCCTAAAAGAGCCCCTATGCCCTGCAGGTCCCCTTCACCCTTCACTGTCTGCTTTCCATGCCCTCTGGCTGCTTTCTACCCCTCACGTTCTCTCCGAAGGCCATCTGCCTTCCTGCCTTTCTTAAAAAAGAATCTTAATTATTGTTTTACATTTAATCACCAAGTCGTGAGTAATAAGATCCTGAAAGGACTGGTAGGGACTCTCCAAGCCCGACTGAATCTCACAAAGGAAAAAAAATTAAGCAAAACAAGGGAGCCACTCACAGAGGCCCAGACACATGCTTATATATGTTCTCACACGCACATATACACTCAAGGAGCACAGGTGCACCACACAAACACACATGTGCACACTAGACACAATACACACACACACTAGACACAGTATACACACACACTAGACGTAATACACACACAAACACACATGCACAGACGAGACACAATATACACACACGAGACACAATATACACACACTAGACACAATATCACACAAACACACACTAGACACAATACACATACTAGACAATACCAAACACACATATACACACCCTAGACACAATACCATACAAACACACATACACACACACATGCACACACCAGACACAATGCCATACACACACCAGACACAATACCACACAAACACACACATGCACACTAGACACAACACACACACATGCACACACTAGACACAACACACACACATGCACACACTAGACACAACACACACACATGCACACACTAGACACAATACACACACCATCTCCAACACAAGTGTCTGCACACACACACATTCAGACACACATATATATAATAAAAAAGAAACCCCAACAAAGCAGTGTGCGCACACACACGGACTCACAGGAGGCCCGATGACTGTATTTCAAACTTCACCTCCCAATGCAAGTCCAGAAATCTGTCTCCAATTATCTGGCCTGTGTTGAGAGCAACAGGAAATCCAGAGCTGCCTCCGACCTCTGTGGGAGATGCCGAGATTTCAGCCATCTCTCCATCGTTGAAAAACAAAAGCCTTCTGGCTTTGCCTCCCTCTCCCTGCCTGTAAGTCAGCTGGGGCTAGGAGGGTGTGGGTGGGAGGTGTAGGTGGGGTAGGGGAAGAGAGGTGTCAAACCAAGCCTAGGAACAGCCTGATGAGCCTCGGAAGCCTGAGCCCTGAGCATGAGTCTTTCTGCCTTCCCTCAAAACACCGAACCGGGCACTTGCTTGGGTCAAGGATAGGGGCAGATAGTGGGGACTTGGGGAATCAGTAATGACTCTAGACACCAGCCTTATGGGTGACCAAGCAGCATAGCCAAATTACCACTAGACTTCTGTTCAAAAGACCTGGGCTTGGTCCCAAATCAGTGAGCCAGCTCCTAGTGAGGTCATTTCTCAGAACTTCACTTAGAAAATGGGGTGATCACAGCCACACGCCCTGCAGGGCGGTTGTGAGTGGTAAGTGACTTGCGCTTGTGTAGCTGGGAAAAATGACCACACCAGCGTCATTATTAGCTATGAGATGGTGTCCCAGCCTATGTGCAAGTGGCCGCTCTCCCCTCAAAGGAAGTCATTCTCATTGCTTCTCCAGATGCCCTTGGCTAATCCCACAGAAGAAAAAATACTGTTTCAAGAAACCTGGGTGGGTGGCCAGGGGCAGGGGCTCATGCCTGCAATCCCAGCACTTTGAGAAGCTAAAGCAGGAGATTGCTTGAGACCAGGAGTTCGAGCCCAGCCTGGGAAACATAGCAAGACCCTGTCTCTACACATTTTTTTAAAAAATAAAGGATCCTAGGTTTAGGATCCTGAATCATTCCATGATTCAGAATGGTTCAAAACTTGCTTCTGAACAGTCCTGCCACAATGCCACTCAGTCTCTGTGGCGCCAGCATTTTGAAGGATTTGCAATTGTGGCCATATTGCTCTGTCCGTCTTCTGTTGTTTTAGTCTAAGTTCCTCAACCAGACTGGGAGTTCCCAGAGACCAAACTCTGTCTCCCCTGCACAACATGACAGTCAGGTCCTGGCCCAAGAATGCAAGGAGACCGGAACTGTGTGACATGCTAGAATTTGAGAAGGTAATAATTCAACAGCCCCTCCCTGTGCCTTCAGAGTGGGACAGTCTTATTTGCATTTCAGACTTCTACAGGTACCCAAAATAGAGGGAATCCAAAGATGAGAAAGGAGTAAGATGGAAAAGGAAGACTCTTCCCCCACCCGCCCACCCTTCTTGTATCATGAAAGATTTGGTGGGCTGATATGCTTGATGGGAAACAGTAACTGTTGCGTGCCATGGCTCACGCCTGTAATCCCAGCATTTAGGTAGGTCGAGGTGGGAGGATTGCTTGAGCCCAGGAGCTCAAGACCACCCTGGGCAACATGGCAAGACCCCATCTCTACAAAATTGAAAAAATTAGCCAGGCATCGTGGCGTGTACCTGTGCTTCCAGCTACTTGAGAGGCTAAGCGTGGGAGGTCAAGGCTACAGTGAGCTGTGTTCACACCACTGCACTCCAGCCTGGGCAATAGGGCAAGACCATGTCTCAAAATAAAAATAAAAATAAAGGTCAGGCGCAATGGCTCACGCCTGTAATCTCAGCATTTTGGGAGGCCCAGGCGGGGTGTTCGTGACTAGCCTGAAGTTAGGAGTTTGTGACTAGCCTGGCCAACATGATGAAACTTTGTCTCTACTAAAAGTACAAAAATCTTAGCCAGGCGTGGTGGCGGATGCCTGTAATCCCAGCTACTTGGGAGGCTGAGGCAGGAGAATTGCTTGAATCCAGGAGGCGGAGGTTGCGGTGAGCCGACATCGTGCCATTGTACTCCAGCCTGGGTGACGGAGCAAGGCTCTGTCTCAAAAAATAAAATAAAAACAGCAGAACAGTGGAGAGAAACCTGAGAGGGAAGGAGGAGAGGGGAACAAGAAGAGAGGGCTGTTGAGTGCCTCAAGGTCAAGGAACAGCCTTCAGCAAGGGAAGAAAATAAGAGCTTGGGTTTGGCCCCCACCTGGGTCAGCAGAGAACAGAGTCCTGGACAGGGTCAGGAGCTCCAATGGCTCCTGCCTCTGTCTTGGAAAGCACAAATGGGACAAGGGTTTTTTTCCTCCCTTCAGGCTCCCAACACATAACCTTTTAACATGTGGGATTCTCCATGTGTGGTGAAGGGGCAATAAACAGTCCAGCTCTGGAATGAAGAGGCCCCGCTCCGCCTGCCCAACCTGGAGCTCAGAGGGTTGCATGGTCTGAGTGGCCTGCCTAGGAAGGCCAAGCAGAGAGGCTGAGCTCTCCAGACTGCAGGGAGTGAGTCACAGTCTAACAATGTTATCTGTCAAGTGCCGGAACTCCCTGGCTGTCGAGCCCATGGCCTCTCTCAGCCTGGATTCTCATTGGGTGTCCTCAATCTCACAAATGTGGAGATCACACTGGTGGCTTTCTGTGCACTCCCCGCTGGCCCAGATCTAGTTATTTTTTTCAGCATAGGCAATCTCATGGGGAACCCAGCTGAAGAGATGGCTCAGGGGAGCAACATGCTGGAAATAGGGGGCAACTTTGGAGCCCAGAACTCTTAGGAAGTTAGGAATTGGGGCGAGGGGACAGCAAGGAAAAGGAGCTGAGGAGGTCTATGTGGCAAAAAAAGCTGGATCGGTATGGCATTTAACACAGAGGTTAAAGGCCGGGTGCAGTGGCTCATACCTGTAATCCCAGCACTTTGGGAGGCTCAGGAGGGCAGATCACCTGAGGTCAGGAATTGGAGATTAAGCCTAGCCGACATGGTGAAACCCCATCTCTACTAAAAATACAAAAATTAGCTGGGCATGGTGGCGCACACCTATAGTCCCAGCTACTTGGGAGGCTGAGGCAGGAGAATCGCTTGAACCCGGGAGGCAGAGGTTGCAGTGAGCCAGATAGCACCACTGCACTCCAGCCTGGGTGACAGGGTAAGACTTCATCTAAAAACAAAAACAAAAACCCGCAAGAGATTAAGAGTATTTATATACTAAAAAACTATTGAATTGTTCACTTCATTATTCTTCTTATTATTTTTGTAGAGATGGGATTTCGCGAAGATGGCCAGGCTGGTCTCCAACTTCTGGGCTCAAGCAATCCATCCACCTCAGCTTCCCAAGGTGCTGGGATTACAGGCATGAGCCACCATGCCTGGCCTGAATTGTACACAGTAAAAGAGGGAACTAGGTTCGGTGCAGTGGCTTATGCCTGAATCTCAGCACTTTGGGAGGCCAAGGCGGGCAGATCACTTGAACCCAGGAGTTTGAGATCAGCCTGGATAATATAGGGAGACCCTGTCTCTACAAAAAATTTTTTAAAAAAATTAGCTGGGCAGCTGGGCGCGGTGGCTCATGCCTGTAATCCCAGCACTTTGGGAGGCCGAGGCAGGCAGATCACAAGGTCAAGAGATTGAGATCATCCTGGCCAACATAGTAAAACCCCATCTCTACTAAAATACAAAAATTAGCTGGGTGTGGTGGCATGTGCCTGTAGTCCCAGCTACTCAGGAGGCTGAGGCAGGAGAATTGTTGAAGCCGGGAGGCAGAGGGTGCAGTGAGCCGAGATTGCACCACTGCACTCCAGCCTGGCACCCGGCAAAAGAGCAAAGAGTGAGACTCTCAAAAAAAAAAAAAATTAGCTGGGCATGGTGGCATGAACCTGTGGTCCCAGTTACTTGGGAGGCTCAGGCAGGAGGATGGCTTGAGCCTGTGAAGTCGAGCTGCAGTTTGTCGTGATTAAACCACTGCACTCCAGCCTGGGCAATATAGAGTGAGATCCTGTCTCTTTAAAAAAAAAAAAAAAAAGTGACTGGGTGCAGTGGCTCACACCTGTAATCCCAGCACTTTGGGAGGCTGAGGTGGGTAGATCACCTGAGGTCAGGAGTTCGAGACCAGCCTGACCAACATGGAGAAATCCCGACTCTACTAAAAAAAAATACAAAATTAGCCGGGCATGGTGGCACATGACTATAATCCCAGCTACTCAGGAGGCTGAGGCAGGAGAATCACTTGAACCTGGGAGGTAGAGATTACGGTGAGCTGAGATCGTGCCATTGGACTTCAGCCTGAGCAACAAGAGTGAAACTCTGTCTCAAAAAAAGAAAAAAAAAAGGTGGACTTGATGGTATGTATAGTACACACACACACACACACACACACACACACACACAATCAATAAAACTTTTTAAAAAGAGTACCTGAGTGGAAAGTAGGTAAGTCTTTCCCCAGAGGGAAGCAGTGCTGGCTGTATGTGGTGGGTGGGGAACGGATATGATGGGCGGTGGGTAGCAGGACCTGGCTGCCTCCAGGTACAAGTGGATCTGGGTTTAGATTAAAGCAGTGGCATCTGTGCAGAGGGTGAGGTTGGGACCAGTCCCTGCCCACAGAGATCCAGGGCCTATCAAGAATTTGTCACTCCTGCTATAATCCTTACCCTGAAATGCCACCACCCCAAGTCACCCCTTCCGCTGACTTAGAAAACACTTTACAGTTTACCAACAACGTTAAATTCCACCCACAGCAAACAAGACTTACATTTAACCTCATTCCTGGCTCATTATGCCTTGTTCTTTTTTTCTTCTTCATTTACTCCCACTTTTAATTTATGCTACTTTTACATCTTATATATATTTTTAAGCTTCTGTAAATTCATTCCACAAAAGGCAGGATATAAATAACCTTTAAAAATATAATCTGTGGCCAGGTGAGGTGGCTCACACCCGTAATCCCAACACTTTGGGAGGCCAAGGCAGGCAGATCACCTGAGGTCAGGAGTTCAAGACCATCCTGGCCAACATGGTAAAACCCCGTCTCTACTAAAAATACAAAAATTAGCCAGGAGTGGTGGCGCATGCCTGTGATCCTAGCTACTTGGGTGGCTGAGGCGGGAGAATTGCTTGAACCTGGGAGGCAGAGGTTGCAGTGAGCTGAGATCATGCTGCTGCACTCTAGCCTGGGAGACGGAGCAAGGCTCTGCCTCAAAAAACAATAATAATAATAATTTGCACAACACTCTCATGTACATTTTCTCTTTTGGTGCTCAGAAAAGCCCATGTGGAGGGTAGAGAAAATACAACTATTTTCTATTTTTAGGCTGAGAGGGATGAAGGAGCTTGGTCAAGGGCATTGAATGAATGGGGGCATAAGAACGAAGACTTGGGTATTCTAACTCCAAGGTCCTACTCTTTGCTCTGCAGAAGGTGCCAGAAGAAAGCCCTGGAGAAGGACCAGGTTGTCTTCCTCCAGCCTGGCCAGTGCATCCATCACCACCTAATAACACAGACAGGCCATGAGCAGAGACCGTGCATATCTGCTCACGCAGGAGAGACCAGGGCCACAGGGGAAGAGATGGTTTTCCATGTCTCCCTTTCCCGGCTGCATTCATTCCAAGACTCAAAGTGAGCAAACTTTCCAGCCAGACACGTAACCATGGTGCCTACCTCAGAAAAAGAGCAAACGGGACAGTTTCATCCTAAGCCTTGAGCACAGGTCCCCACTGGTCTCTGTGGTGTTTGTGTCGGTGGTGAGGGGGGTGGGGTTCAGGGCTGACCTTATCTCCTGACTTTAGAGTGGAGGCTCTGGGTTAAAAGGAGACCCCTCGTAGGGAAGGACCTGAAGTGGTGGCAGCAGCGGTTGCAGTGACAGTTTCCAAACTCTTCACATTTCTCCCACTCCAAGTGCAAAGAGGAGGTGGCAGCAGGGAGGATTCTCCAATTTCAGAGCGACTCAGATCAGACGACTGGCTGATTATGATCAGCAGTAGACAGTCCAAAGACAAGGGACGGCTGTTTGGCTCTCCAGCACTCACGGAGGCGGGGTAGGAATGAGGATGAGAGATAACAGGGGACTGGAGACATGAGAGGTGTGGAAACGAAACCTGAATGGGAGCAGGCCAGAAAAGCTCATCCCCTGAGAGGGGGCTAAGCAGGCATCTATGGGCCAGTTACCTTTGAGAAAGACCTTGAAGGATGGCCAGGTGCAGTGGCTCACGCCTGTAATCCCAGCACTTTGGGAAGCCAAGGCAGGTGGATCACGAGGTCAGGAGTTTGTGACCAGTCTGGCCAACATAGTGAAACCCTGTCTCTACTAAAAATACAAAAAATTAGCCGGGTGTGGTGGTATGTGCCTAGAATCCCAGCTACTCGGGAGGCTGAGGCAGGAGAATCTCATGAACCTGGGAGGCAGAGGTTGCAGTGAGCCGAGATTGTGCCATTGCACTCCAGTCCGGGTGATGGTACAAGACTCTGTCTCAGGAAAAAAAAAAAGAAAAAAAGAAAGACCCTGAAGGATATGTAAATTTTATTTATTTATTATTTTTATTTTTAGACAGAGTCTTGCTCTGTCTCCCAGGCTGGAGTGCAATGGCGAAATCTTGGCTGACTGTAACCTCTGCCTTTCTGGGTTCAAGCAATTCTGCCTCAGCCTCCCAAGTAGCTGGGATTTCAGGCATGCACCACCATGCCCGGCTAATTTTTGTATTTTTAGTAGAGACGGGGTTGCACCATGTTGGCCAGGCTGGTCTCAAACTCCTGACCTCAGGTGATCCACCCGCCTCAGCCTCCCACAGTGCTGGGATTACAGGCGTGAGCCACCATGCCCGGCCTATATTTTTCTTAAAAAGGAAAACCTGATTATCTTTACTTTCTAAACAAAGCATGGCTGGGAAAACAGAGAGAGAGGAGAGCCTGTGCCGTGGCAGGGGGCAGAGGCACATGTTCTGGGCAGAGAAAGAACACTGGGGTGAAGGCGCAAGGTGGGAGCTTGGGCACACTGGGGAAACAGTCAGTCTGGAGTGTGAAGTAGTGGAAAAAGGGACGGGGAATGTAGACTGGAGCCATATCACGGAGGCCCTTAAATTCCAGGCTAAGGAATTCGCACTTCATTTAGTAGGCCACAGGGAACCTCTACAAGTGACTGGATTAGAAGTGCGCTTTAGGAGGAAAACTTCGGGCGTGGATGAACCTCAGGTCTCATTACATTAGTTAAGCTGCTAGAGGATGATGTGGGCTCCTTCAGGATGGCGTCCTCTGGAACTGGAAGTGGGAATAGAATCATTCAAAATTCCCAGGTGTTTCTTATTCTGAAGAGAGCTTCACAAGGTGTGAGCCTCTAGTCGATCACGGGTTGATGGAGCAGGCAGGTGAGTGAACAGCTACTCTGCACGGTGGGTCAGGACTCCCTCCTGTCGAGGGGAAGTGCTCTGGACCACAAAGAAACCTGCAAAGGTTTCCCACACAGAAGGGAACGGAAACCTCAGCTTTTTCTTGCTCTCACTTTAATCTAAATAGCACCGCTAGCAAACGCATTTTATGTTTAGTTGGCACCTAATCTGAGTTTCAGCCTGCCAGTCGTGAAGCAAACAACATCTACCGAACGCAGCCAAGTGTCCAGCTACCTGCCTTTTGTCCACCTTCCTGACACCCCAGAGGGGCTAGGATGAGACGACTGAAGCACTGACGGGCCCACTGGACTGGGTGAGCCTGGGAAGCCCTTAGGACTCAGGGGTAACTCTGACCCCAAGACATATGTGTCTGGGCTGGGTGCAGTGGTTTATAATCCCATAATCCCAACACCTTGGGAGGCCAAGGTAGGAGGATCACTTGAGCACAGGAGGTCAAGGCTGCAGTGAACTGTAATTGTGCTACTGCATTCCAACCTGGGTGACAGAGTGAGACCCTGTCTCAAAAATCCCAAACAAAACAAAACCAAACCTGTGCCCCATCTTTCAGCTTTGCTTAATTGGGTTACAAAAATTACTATTGTGAAAGAGAGAAAAGGTGAAAACAAGAACAAAACAAACAAAAAACCCCACATTCTCCTTACTCCTAACCCTCCACAAGAGATCAAGTGAAGTCACTCCTCCTTGATTTGCTGAGGATGGCCAAACCATGAAAATGGCTTCTCAATTAGCCAGGCATGGTGGCGTGTGCCTGTAATCCCAGCTACTCAGGAAGCTGAAGCAGGAGAATCACTTGGAGCTGGGAGGCGGAGGTTTCAGTGAGCCAAGATCGCGCCACTGCACTCCAGCCTGGGTGACAGAGCAAGACTCCGTCTCAAAGAGGAAAAAAAGAAAAGAAAATGGTTTCTTAAAGGCTACAACAAGGCAAGACAGTACAGGGCAGGCAGGAAATGACACAGAAAGTCAGACCAGGGTCAGCTGGAAGAGTTTACTCCAACATGGTGCCTGGAGGTACCTGTTAATTATTTATGGTTTGCATTAATGAATCTCAGAAATCAGGAAGCACTCATTATAAGAGAAATGCAATTAAAACTGCAGTGAGAAACTATCTTTTACCTATGGGATAGGCAAAGATCAGAAAGCTCAATAAATTCTGAGTTGGTGAGGGTGTAGGAAACAGACTCATGCAGCCCGTGACTGTAGCTGTAAGTAGGTAGCTTCTGTGCAAGGCGATTTAGCAGTATTGATCAACACTACAAATGCATGCCATTTCAGCCAAGCGGGTTCGCTTCTGGGAATTTATCCTGCAGAAATGCACATGTGCAAAGCAACCTGGGGACAAGTGTGTGTATTGCAGCTTTGCTTGTAACTGTACAAGATTAGAAAATAGAGGGCTGGTAAAATTGATTATAGTTAACCCATTCAATTAAATATGAATTATGATATGGACTAATCTGCAAGATAAATTACTTTGAAAAAGCTAGGGGAAGAATAGTGTGTATAGTATTATATCATTTGTATGAGGCATAAAAGATAATGTGTGCATGTCTGTATGCTAACATTGGGGTGGAAAACAATACATACTTGCTTACATAAACATAAACTATCTCTAGAATGAAACACTACAAAACTTCCTCAGCTTGCTATAGGAAGGGGAACTGGGTAGCTAGGAGGCAGATACATTGCATATTCATTTGTACCTTTTAAATTTTATACTATGTACAAGTGGTACTTGATAGAAACATCTGCAATGGCTCACACCTGTAATCCCAGCACTTTGGGAGGCCAAGGCAGGTGATCACTTGAACTCAGGAGTTTGAGTCCATCCTGGGCAACATGGCGAGACCCCATCTCTACAAAAAGTAAAAGGTTAGCCCAGCGTGGTGGCACATGCCTTGTCTGTAGTCTTAACTACCTGGGAGGCTGAGGTGGGAGGATCAATTGAGCCCAGGAGTTTAAGGATGCAGTGAGCAGTGATTGCACCACTGCGTTCCAGCCTGGGTGACAAAGTGAGACTCTGTCTAATAATAATAATAATAATCAGCAGCAGCAGCAAATGCCATGGAGATTCCTCCAACAGGGCGCCCGCCGGGCAGTGCCTATGTGTCCATCTGCAGCACCCCCTGCTGCTGTTAGTGAACATGCACTGTGCAGGGCCGGGGCGGGAGGTGACAGGGTGGGGGATTCTTTGAGGGAACACTGCATCCTCTGTAAAGAAAGGCAGAGAGGGCTGGGCAGGATGGCTCACGCCTGTAATCCCAGCACTTTGGGAGGCCAAGGCAGGTGGATCATGAGGTCAGGAGTTTGAGACCAGCCTGGCCAATATGGTGAAACCCCATCTCTACTAAAGAGACTCACCAGCTGGGCGTGGTGGTGCATCCCTGTAGTCTCAGCTACTTGGGAGGCTGAGGCAGAAGAATTGCTTGAACCCCGGAGGTGAAGGTTGCAGTGAGCCGAGATCGCACCACTGCATTCCAGCCTGGGAGATAGAGCGAGACTCTGTCTCAAAAAAAACAAAGGCAGAGGCTGGGCGTGGTGGCTCACACCTGTAATCCTAGCACTTTGGGAGGCCGAGGTGGGTGGATCACCTGAGGTCAGGAGTTCAAGACCAGCCTGGCCAACATGGTGAAACCCCATCTTAAAAAAAAAAGAAAGAAGGAAAGGCAGAGAGGAAAGAATAGTGTATGATGCTGGAGCTGCAAGAGCCTTGGAAAGGACAGGATGAGCCGGCTGCCCTGGTGCACTCCTGCAGTACCAGCGCTTTGGAGGATCGAGGCAGGAGGATTGCTTGAGTTCAAGGCTACAGTAAGCTATGATCACCACTGCACTCCAGCCTGGGTGACAGAGTGAGACACTGTCTCTAAAAAGAAAAAGGACAAATAGCATCGTTTGGCATCTGAGATCTGAGGCACAGCAGAAGGGGCAATGGAAATGGAATGGACAGTCCTGGACTTGAGTACTGAACCTGTCTTTGTCAGCTGTGAGCCCTTGGACACATGACCCTTCTAATAAGTCTCATTCTTGCCCCATAAATTGGGCTAATAATGCCTTCCCTTAGGGTTGTTGTGAAGATCAAATAGGGCACAGAATGTGAATAGTGCCTTTAGAATTACAAAAGTGCTATAAAAATGCTAGGGGATTATTTTTAACTAGCCCCCTCATTTTATGAGGTAATAAGAGGAAGTATAGGGCAGTGGTTACGACAGAGACTCTGGAGCCCAGAACTGCCAGAATCTGAAACCCAGCTTCACTGCCGACCAGGGTGATCTAGGGTGAATTACTTAATTTGGAGACCTCTGTTTTTCACCTGTGAAATAAGGCTAGTAATAACATTTTCATCGGGTCATTGTGAGGATTAAGTGAATAAATATATATGAAGTAGTTGGCATAGTGTGTGGTATACAGTAAGTGCTGTGTGAGCATCTGCTATGACTGACTTTTCATCATACATGCAATGCTAACGTACCTTACATAGGGGCTTGATAGGTGTTACCAAGCAGTACCATTTTACATGTGAGGAAATTGAGACCAAGAGAGGGGACATAACTTGCTCAAACACCCTTCAAAGAACTCTAGACACCTCCTAGACATAAGTGCTGTAGTTCAGAGGGCATTCTCAGGTAGGGGTGTTATTTCTTAATTGGGCTCAGGAGTTTGAGTCCATCCTGGGCAACATGGAGAGACCTCATCGTTACAAAAAGTAAAAAATTATCCCAGGGTGGTGGCACATGACTGTCTGTAGTCCCAGCTACTTGGGAGGCTGAGGCAGGAGGATCGCTTGAGCTCCGGAGTTTGAGGATGCAGTGAGCTGTGATCACACCACTGGATTCCAGCCTGGGTGATAGAAGGAGACTCCTTCTCATCATCATCATCATCAGAAGAAGAAGCAGAACCAGAGAATGCCATGGAGATTCCTCCAACAGGGTGCAACCTGAATTAACAATCTGAATTAAAGCAAGGAGAGATGGAGAACAGAGGAAGGGGGGCCACGAGGAAGAGACGCTTTGGAAGAAAGATACAGAAGACAGGGTTTGTGGGGAGACAGATGAGTATCCTGCTTCAGGCTCTATGAGAACTTAGCAAAGAGATGTGGCACTAATGGAAAACTGAATTAGAATAATAGGAAATGAGAATTAGGGTTGCAGGACCCTGGGAGAACTTTAGGGCAGAGGATCAAGGATAAAAGATTTTCAGCCAAGCTCTTGTAGGGGATGCAGGGCTGGGTAAGAATTGAGAACATGATCATAATTATCATCTTCCCTGTGAATAACTATTCCCCCAAAAAGGCAACATGCTGTAATGGAAGGAGCACTAATAAGTATTTATTGAGTATCTACTATGTACCAGGCTATAAATCAGAGAGTTTAAAAGCTACTATTTCTTAACTGGATGGCCTTTAGCAAATGACTAAATCTCTGACTCTCTGTTTTCCCAACAGGCATAGTAATACTTACCTGGCAGGATTATCATAAAAAATGAAGTTAGGTAATAATTAACATGGAAGCCAAGCACAGTGCCTGGCATCCTGTTGGCACTCACACGCTTTAGCTGCATCTAAGTTGAACATCTCTGTATAGGGCACTGAGCCAGGTACCGGAAGGAATACGAGAAGTTGTGAGATGGGAAACCTCTTGCCAAAGGTGTTTGGGATCTAGCTGAAGAAACAGGACAGATGCATGAAAGATGTAAACAAATAAACAGAAAGCAGTTCCCATAGTACATTCCACAAACTGGAAATGAGCAGCTAGTTTGAGGTGTAGGCATTCATCAGGGGCTGGGCTGCTGAAGGGGGCTCCCTGAAGACATGACCTCAAGGGACTAGTGAAGTTGAGAAGAATGAGGTGCAGGCCAGGTGGAGAAGAGCAGAGGAAATGCCTGGCTCAGAAAGCAGTGGGCAGGAACAAATGTTTACTGAATACTTGTCAATTACCTGCCAGGGGCTTTCCAGGCCCTAAACTTACTGCATCCCCACAGCAACTTGTGAGGCACTTATCTCTAACCCCATTTCATAAACGAGAAATGTTGAGAATCAGAGAGGCTAAATAACTTGCTAAAAGTTTGGGAGACTGAGGCAAGATAATTCCTTGAGGCCAGGAATTTGAGGCCCAACTGAGCAACACAGAAAGACCCCATCTCTGAAAATAAATAAATAGCTAGTGTGGTGGCGAGCACCTATAGTCCTAGCTACTCAGGAGGCTGAGGCGAGAGGCTCCTTTGGCCCAGGAGTTCAAGGTTACAGTGAGCTATGATCTCACTACTACACTTCACCCTAGGTGACAAGGAAAGATTCTGTCTCTTAAAAATAAAGCAAAACAGCCAGGCGCAGTGGCTCACGCCTATAATCCCAGCACTTTGGGAAGCTGAGGCAGGTGGATCACAAGGTCAGGAGTTCAAGACCAGCCTGGTCAAGATAGTGAAAGCCATCTCTACCAAAAATACAAAAATTAGCTGGGCGTGGTGGCAAGTGGCTGTAATCCCAGCTACTTGGGAGGCTGAGGCAGAGAGCTGCTTGAACCCGGAAGGTGGAAGTTGCAGTGACTGGAGATCGTGCCACTGCACTCCAGCCTGGGTGACAGAGCAAGACTACATCTCAAAAATAAATAAATACATAAATAATAAAGTAAAACAAGGCCAGGTGTGTTGGCTCATACCTGTAATCCCAGCACTTTGGGAGGCCAAGGCGGGCAGATCACCAGAGACCAAGAGTTCGAGACCAGCCTGGCCAACATGGTGAAACCCCGTTTCCACTAAAAATACAAAACTTAGCCAGGTATGATGGCACATGCCTGTAATCTCAGCTACTAGGGGAGGCTGAGGCATAAGGATCACTTGAACCCAGGAGGCAGAGGTTGCAGTGAGCTGAGATGGCGCCACTGCACTCCAGCCTGGGTGACAGAGCAAGACTCCATCTCAAAAAAAAAAAAAAGCAAAACAAAACAAAACAAAACTGGGTTTGTGAAAGCCATAAGGAGGAAACTAGAGATCATATGAAGGAGTATTACGAAGGAAAGAAGGGTACTGAGATGAGGCTAGGGAGGTAGTACAGACCATGCCATGCAGACTCTCATACACCAAAATGAAGAACTCTGGTTTTGATCCTAAGTACGGTGGGAAACTACCGAACAGTTACAAGCAGGGGATCCAACTGATGTTGGACAAAGAGCATTCTGGGCTGCTGTGTGGAATAGGATTTAAGTGGCCACGAGCAGAGACAGAAGCAAATTGCAGTTTGCAGTTATCTCAGAAGATTGGTGGTGGCTTGGACTGGGTGGCAGTGGAGACGGAGAAGTACATGAAAGACTATTTTAGGAACAGAAGTGTGAGATGTGGCTGAACTGGGTATGAGGAGAGTTCAGAGTGTTTGAAGATAAGGTTGACTCTGAGATCAGGAAATGCAACTTCTGAGATTGAAAAGATTGAAGGAGGAAGCGATTTGAGGCAGGAGGGAGTAGATCGGGAGTTTAGTTTACGTGGCAAAGAGAAGACCATAATGTAAATTTCCCTTGAGAAAATTCAATCCTGTTAGAAAAGGTAAATAAGTGTGTAGTTTGAAAACATGGGTGAAACATTTTAAGATGTTTCAACAAAATGTTTGTTAGACATAAGCAGAAGTCATAGGGTGTGTTAAATAGCAAGTAGAGCATTTGTATGTTAAATAGAGATAGGACCAAGAGATGCCTAACATTCGCGAGGCACCTGGGTACCGAATAGCCATAGTATACTAAATGCACAAAAGGTGCTAAATATTCCTAATATCCTAAACATGCATAAAACACTAAATATACCAAAGGCACTAACATTCAGGAGACACCAAGTATATATGGGCACTCAATATTCATGTGATTTTGTTTTTGCTTTAGTTTTGAGACAGGATCTTGCTCTGTTACCCAGGCTAGAGTGCAGTGGCACAATCATGACTCACTGCAACTTCTGCCTCCCAGGCTTAAGTGAGCCTCCCACTTCAGCCTCCCAAGTAGCTGTGACTACAGGCATGTGCCACCAGGCCCAGCTAATTTTTGTATTTTTAGTAGAGATGGGGTTTCGCCATGTTGCCCAAGCTGGACTCAAACTCCTGGGCTCAAGCATTCTGCCTGCTCAGCCTCCCGAAGTGCTGGAATTACAGGTGTAAGCCACAGCGCCCGGCCGCTGTCAGGAGAGTTTGTGTTGCATGTGTTTGAGTTTCCAACTTTTAAGTTCACAGGTATGTATGTAGGATGTGCAGGCTTGTTACCTGCCATGGTGATTTGCCGCAGATCATCCCATCACCCTAGGTATTAAGTCCAGCATCCCTGAGCTATTCTTCCTGATGCTCTCCCTTCTCCCACACGAGGCTTTAATTCAACCCATTGGTGACATTTATTCTGGCCCCATGCGCCCTCTGCTCAAGATATACAAATATCTTGCGGCTACTCATCAGGCTAATTAGCCAGCTACAGTTCTAGCACGGCAAACTTGTTCCTCTGTCTGAAAAAGCAAGTGTGTGTCACTGGACCAGGACAGCTATTTTAAAGTGGTGTTTTGGAAACATTATGTGGCAGCTGTGTGTGGCATGGATTGAAGTAGGGAAGACTGCAGGCAGAACTAAGACAAGACTCCTGGCTAGAAGCTCAGAGACCCTAAACCAGCATAGGAGGACTAGGAATAAAAGAATGGGGTGTACTTTTTTTTTTTTGAGATGGAGTCCCACTCTGTTGCCCAGGCTGGCGTGCAGTGGCACAGTCTCAGCTCACTGCAACCTCCCACCTCCTGGGTTCAAGTGATTCTCCTGCCTCAGCCTCCTGAGTAACTGGGATTACAGGTGCCCACCACCACACCCAGCTAATTGTTTAAATTTTTTTCAGTAGAGACAGGGTTTCACTATGTTGGCCAGGCTGGTCTCAAGCTCCCGACCTCACGATTCACCCACCTCAGCCTCCCAAAGTGCTGGGATTACAGGTGTGAGCCACTGCGCCTGGCCATCTCACCCTTTTAACTTGTCAGTTCGGAGCAAGCATCAGGAACATGAGGTAAGGGAAGAGTCATCCCAGAAACTGAGTAATAGCAAGAACACAGTGGTGGGAGGAGCCAGAGTTAAGGGCGGGCAGGCAATGCAGCTAAGGAGGTTGGGGAATAAGAAATCACAGAAAGTAAAGGATGGAAGGAGTAGCATGCATGAACCACGGGGTAAGCAAGCAAGAGGTCAAATCCAGCGACCCAGGATCCCTCAGTGTGGGGAGACAGTTGAGGTATGGCCTAGGAAATCAAGGGTCAGGGAGCAGGAATCCAGATTGGGAGACTGGAAAGCAACAGGCCAGGCACCAGGCAGAGGGCTGAACATTAAGGGTGGAGCCCTTAGGCCAACAAGTCCCAGAAACACATATAGGCAGCAAGAATGGAGCCCAGAGTTTTATAAGTGAAGGGGTTACAATTTCCCAATTAGAGCCAGACCTGTCTTGGTGCGTGCATTCCTTATAACTTGAATATGGTTTAAAAAGTATGATTATGGCTGGGTGTGGTGGCTTATGCCTGTAATCCCAGCACTTTGGGAGGCTGAGGTGGTTGGATACCTGAGGTCAGGAGTTCAAGACCTGGGTTCAAGTGATTCTCCTGCCTCAGCTTCTCAAGTAGCTGGGATTACAGGTGCCTAACCAACACAGTGAAATCCCGACTCTACTAAAAATACAACTTTAGCTGGGTGTGGTGGCACAGACCTGTAATCACAGCTTCTTGGGAGGCTGAGGCAGGAGAATCGCTAGAACCTGGGAGGCAGAGGCTGCAGTGATCAGAGATCATGCCATTGCACTCCAGCCTGGGCAACAACATCGAAACTCTGTCTCAAAAAAGAAAAGGATTACATTTTTTGCCTGGCCAGAGATGTGAAAAATCTCTGTTTTTACAAGTTATAGGCTTACAGAAAGAAACATGAAGAACATATTCCTAGTATTTATTCCTATGCTGGTCTGAATTCAAGAATCATTTGGTCACTCCTTTGGGAGTGGAATCATCCTGCATATCTCCTAGGGTGAGAAGGCAGGGGGAAGAAACAGGAAGAGATAACATTTGGAGTTGGCCAGATCCATGAGCTCATGATAGAATGTTCTAAATCACCAATTCAAAAGGATGTCACTTGGATGGCTGTCATGGCTTGTGCCTGTAATTCTAACACTTTGAAAGGCCAAAGGAAGAGGATTGTTTGAAGCCAGGAGTTAGAGACCGGCTTGGGTGACATGGCAAGACCCTGTCTCTACAAAAAATAATTATTATATATATATAATATATATATGTGTGTGTATATATATAATATATATATATATATCAGGGGTAGGGGGCGTGGCACACGCCTGTAGTCCTACCTACTCAGGAGGCTGAGACAGGAGGATTGCTTGAGCCCAGGAATTCGAGATAACAGTGATTTACGATTGTACCACTGTACTTAACCCTGAGTGACAGAGCATAGCCCTCTGTACAAAGGTTTGATCAAATTATGATTTACAGGAAGGACTGGCTTGGCCTCAGGAAGGGACCATTTATTTCAATACCATTGAACTAGGACCAAGCCTCCCAATTATACTAAGTTGTCCATGATCAACTAGGGATTTGGAAAGGAAAATCCCACTCCCTTCCTGGAGAGGCTAAGAGGGGCCTTGGTAAAGCACATCTCTCTATCTCCTGATTCAGTTGAGGGACAACTAATCCTAAAGGATCAATGTATTACTTGGGCAGCTCCTGACATCAGAAGGAAGCTACAAAAACAGGCCCTGGGACCAGACAGTACTTTAGAGAACCTCCTGAAAGTAGCAACCTGAGTCTTTTATAAAATAGAGACCAGGAGGCCCAGGAAAGAGAGAGGAGATACAGGAAAGGGGCAAAAGCTTTAATGGCCATTGTGCAAGCCCACAAACCCCAGAATTCCCAGGGTGCACCTTTAACTGCTAAAAGATATGGCAAGAATAGTTATTATCTCTTCTAAAGTCGAACCACTTCCATACAAGGCTTAATTTCTTACAGCTCAGGGTACAATGTTGTTAGTATATTTTACTTCTTGTCTCTGTAATCTTTGGCACTAAATTCTTTCTTTGC
The DNA here is from genome assembly GCA_963573385.1 of Cacajao melanocephalus. Lineage (NCBI taxonomy): Eukaryota > Metazoa > Chordata > Mammalia > Primates > Pitheciidae > Cacajao > Cacajao melanocephalus. Next base: position 38,931 of record CAUYLG010062062.1, read on the forward strand.
ATAATACGTATGTTTAACTCATGCATACTTAACCTTATAAAACTTGCTTTTTTCTCTCGAGCCTAGAAGCCACCAAACTTCAAACCGTCAGGCAACCAGAGCCTAGGATGATGGCTCCCCTTTGCCAGGAGCCCTTAGATAGACCTCTGGGAGGAGTCTGACTGCTCTTTTCCCCAAAACAATGCCCTCTGTCAGCAGGAAGCAGCTAAGACTGGTCTTGGTCCATATTCTGAGGGCAGTTAGATGTACCTCTTCAGAGTGGGGAAATGATAGGAAAGTGCTGGGAAGGGAAAAGTGTGGTCCCTTTAAATGATAGGGAATAGTTTCAAAACTATTGATAACATTTCTCTTGTCAAGAAATGCCCATCTTTTGACTCAGTGATTCTATTTTTAGAAATGTATTCTGACTGGCATGGTGACTCACGCCTGTAATCCCAGCACTTTGGGAGGCTGAGGTAGGCAGATCACCTGAGGTCGGGAGTTCAAGACCAGCCTGACCAACATGGAGAAATCTCATCTCTACTAAAAATACAAAATTAGTTGGGCGTGGTGGCACATGCCTGTAACCTCAGCTACTCAGGAGCTGAGGCAGGAGAATCGCTTGAACCTAGAAGGCGGAGGTTGCTGTGAGCTGAGATCACACCATTACACTCCAACCTGGGCAAGAAAAGCAAAACTTTATCTCAAAAAAAAAAAAAAAAAAAAAAAGAGAAAGAAATGTATTCTGAGTAATTGGAAAAGTGCTACAATGTATTGAACTTCTACTGCCTGGGGCTCCATAGATATATGGTCTCATCTACCACTCAGAACTTTACCAGACAGGTACTCTCAGCCTTTTTACACATCAGGACACACGCTCAGAGGTTAGAGAAATGCCACAAGTGCTCACAGCTGCTACTGCAGTGAGCAGTACCAAAGCATGCCAAAGGCTTGGCTTGCCATACGTTGTCTGTCTCTCTCTCCATTTTTCCAACTATAAATTTTATTCATTCATATTCCACTCTGCTGCATTTTGATCACTTGTCACCTGATTGAGGGGCAGGATTGAGCTGAGTGAATAATCTGGTTCGTGGGTACTCCTGGTTTTGTTGGTCTAGTGGTTGTTCCCTCCTCACCCCACCCCCTTTCTGTAGCAGAGGTGATTAGAGACTAGGGATATTGGAGTCTGAGAAGGTAAAGGCTATCCTTTAGAGGAGGAGAGGTAGCTAATAACCAGGACTAGAAAATGTCTAGACAAGGCGGGAGCAGTGGCTCATACCTGTAATCCCAGCACTTTGGGAGGCCGAGGCTGGGAGTTCGAGACCAGCCTGGCCAACATGGTGAAACCCCATCTCTACTGAAAATACAAAAATTAGCCAGGAGTGGTGGCACACACCTGTAATCCTAGCTACTCGGAAGGCTGAGGCAAGAGAATCGCTTGAACCCGAGATGGAGGTTGCGGTGAGCTGAGATCACGCCACTGCACTCCAGCCTGAGCAAGACTCAGTCTCAAAAAAAAAAAAAAAAAAAAGTCTAGACCAGGGACTGGAAAACTAGCTTAGGGGCAGGCAGATAGGAAGAGAAGGCAGGGAGGGAAGATCTAGAAACCTCCTAAAGCTACACACAATTGCACATGCATGGGGCGTCTGGCCATTTTTTTTTTCCAGGAAAAGGTCCAAAGAGTTTTGAGATTCTCAGAGGATCAGTGGCCTCCAGAAGTTTAAGATCCATTTAAGGTAAGAGTGATTCTAGAGGAGGGACCATGGTACAGTGAGTGGCAAGACTGCAGAAGAGAGGGCTGGCCCAGCTCAGACACAGACCCAAGACCCCATGGCAGGCAGCAGCCTCCCACCCCGCAACCCCGTCCCCGCCCCGCCCCTGGACAGCATCTCCCCACCCTCCTGAAGAGTTTTTGGAACAAAAAGCAGTTCCCCATCCCACTGAGCTGAACCTAATCTTAATTCTTTGGGGATGTTCAGAAGAATTTTGTTTTGAGAAAGTTTAGTGGCATTTTTCTAGAGCAGGCTCTTAAAGAATATTCTTATAGGGCAAGAAGTTTGGAACGAATGTTAAAGTCTTCTGGAGGGAAGTCTGGGCTGGGAGGAGGGAAAGCCTGATCAACAAGAGGGGGCAGTCAGGAGGAGAAGTGCCTGGGACCTTGAAACCCTGGAGCATTGGCCTTGGGGAGGGCAGAAGGGCAGACAGAAAGCAGCTGCGGACCGGAGACCTGCCCCAGGCCCAGGAGCTGCAGGTGAAGGTATTTCCTTCTTGGCCCTAACCCTCCAACAAACACAAAGCTTTGCTCTTCCAGAGGGAGGGACCAGCCCACTTAACAACGAGGAAACTTTCTTCCTGCTCATAGGGCGACCTAGAAATCTCCAAAAGCGGATCTCTAAGCTCCTGTTTTTAACTGAGTTTTCTGAAGAAGGGAGCTGAGGTGCCCCTCTCCCTGTGTGGTCGTGAGCTCAGGTGGATTACCTCTGAGTCTTCCTCCAGGGCACCTTGTCCTCCTTATCCAAAATTCCCCAAACTGTGGTCTAAAGCTTTCCTTCCTCTAAGAGTGTTTCATTTAAGAAACAGGAGAAGGGTGTGGAGAGGAGGGTTCCCCCCACACCACAATTTTCAGTAGGGTAATTCAGCCCTTGGCTACCCACACCCCCCTCCAAAAGGAGAAGGATATCTATAAGATCTGTTTTTTCCGAAAGATGCAACTGTCTTATCATCTGTCTTCCTCCTTAGTCATATAACCTATTTTGTCAGTTTTTCAGGCCTTCTTCCTTGATGTTAGCAGCAGACTTTGAGGAGGGGGTTGCTCAGTGCGAGGGTCCAGGGACAAATGTACCCAAAGCACACAGAGTCACGATCTTGGGGGGCTTAGAGGTGGGAGAGGCTCTCCCCAATCTTCAGAAGAGACCAGCCCCTCTTCCCACTGGGCTCAATACCAGGCACTGGAAAATCCCACCTGATTCTCTGGCTTTTACCATTATTACAAGGAGAGGCACTCATAGTTTGTTTGTAATTTTACTCTTTCCTGCAGCCTTTGTGGGGTTCCTTTAGAATCTTGCAACAAATAGAGCTGAGGGGCAGTGACACCGCCTCCTGCTTGCTTCTTTGACAGTTGAGGAAACTTCACGTTTAGATCTCACACTCGTTATCATTTGATAAAAAGCTAGTTTTAACTAGTCACTGACACAGATGATTTGGGGGGGAAATTATACATTTTTGGGAGGGGGCGCTGCTGAAATCCACAGCCTTCATACATTTCCAAACAAAGCCCCACATGACTTCAATTACCACCAAACATTTCCTGTTCCCCTCCCCCAACATAAACTAACACACGCAAACACTTGGAAGTAGGGGTTCTAACTTACTTTCTCCCTTGTCCCGAAGACAGCCAACAAAGGGTGGTAAGGCGCCATTTGCCCCATTACCATTTAGCTAAGAAAGCAAAGTCCAGGGCTGGGAGCACTCTTCTCTGCCCCACCTCCAACCAAATAGGTAAGACGGAGAGAGGAGGAGGAGGTGTGGTTTGGTTAAACTAATAAAATGTTACAACCCTGTTAAATACAATTAAAGGGATAGATCTCTCGAAGATAATTAAATGCATTTTATTATTATGATTATTAGCTTTTAATTTACACTGCTAAGAAACGGGAGATGGTGAAAACTGAGTTATGTGGCATACTTGTATTCAAACCAATCCTTTGGAATTAAAATTCTAAAATATTCCAAATAGTTGAGGTAAATAATGTGTGTTGGAAACCGGAGTTCTCACACCAGCCAGGATACTTTTAGACATCACTTCTCAGGCAGCTAACTTAAGAAAAGTCTTGACTTTTATTTGTGGGGGGTAGGGGAAAGATAAGAAACATCTGCTATAAGCATTCTATCAATCTTGTGATATAGAATGTCATGTAAACACTCAACCCACCCCCACAGCCACAAAGAGCCTGCCCAGAGCCTTCTTCTAAAGCAAAGACACCACCCCTTTTTTTTTTTTTTTTTCGTTTTTTTGCTGGACAAGTTTTAAAGAAACCAGTCTTCCTGTCAAAGGAAAACTAAAAAGCCCATCAGCCCATCAGTCCCCTCCCTCCAACCCACCTGTCTTTATTGCTTTTTGAAAAAAATAAGCCCCAAACAACAACAAAAACCCACGCAAACCAATCCAGAAACTGCTAACCTGAACGCCAGAAATTTTGGGCTGGGGGGTGAACAGACCGCAGGAAAAGAAGGGGAGAGATGCTAGGAGATCTCAAAACCCCCAACTTTGCGAACAAATGCTCAAAGGCGAATGCTTCCCCTGGACATGCAGGGAGGCAGGATCAGTACTCCTGGTGGTGTGTGTTGGTGCTGGGCTGTTTCAAAACACACTTCACAAAGCGTTTTCGGGCCACTGGAAGCATTTGGTGCAGCGAATTGAAACGAAGAGAAGCCAGAGAGGGGAAAGATCTTCCAGCCTGCAGGGGAGTGGGCCAGGGGTCCCGAGGCCATTACCACCCGATCTCCGCCTTCTCCCCACCAGCACCCCCCAACTTCGATTTTTTTTTCCACATCTTCATCTCAGTTGGGACTTTTCCAAAGAGTGAGTGAAGAAAACAGGACAAATGAGGAGGGAAAGAAAATGGGGAAGGAAACAAAACGAATCCAAGTCCTGTTCAAAAATATCCAACAGCTTCCACAGGCCCAGCGTCAGTGACGAGCCTCACAAATTTGGCTTTTATATTAGTTGAATGGAACGAACTCCCAACGACTCAAAGTCAACCAAAACAGCGCAGGCTGGGTGCCTCTCCCAGCAGGCCCAGCCCTGCCATATCACCAAAAAACTCCAAAGTAGGGGCGGGTTTTGAAGGGCTCTCAAGAAAGTGAACCCTTCCCCCAACTACCTCCCCCCTTACACACACACACACACACACACACACACACACCCCTCATTCTTCAGCCCTGGCGCCCACACCGCTGTTTTTTTTTTTTTCTTTCTCCTTTTTTCTTTTAAATAGAAAATATATATAATTACATTTACAAAAAATATTTACAGTTTTAATTACAAACCTTTGGGGGTGTTGGGCAGAGAATTCTCTTTTAAAAATCAACCTAAAAGTGAAATGGTTTCGATCGTTCTTTATTTAAAAAAATAAAATACGGAGTCCGTAGGGGCCCCACCCCGGGCGGAGGTTAGCGCCGCGGGTACGGCCTGGGAGCGCCCCTCACACGGTAGTCTCGCCGTGCCGACTGTTGGTGAGGCGAGTATAGAACTTCCTCCACGAGTGCAGAGTCTTGCCCGACCAAATCCAGAAGCCCGATGTGATGCCCACGATGAGCGTCATGAGGTATTTGATCATGTAGACCGTGAAGTCGGGCGACATGCGCGGCGTGTAGTGCGCCGGGCAGGGGATGGCCAGGCTCTTGCAGTGCTGGCTCACCCACGAGCGCTCCCAGTGCTCGCGGAAGGCCTGCTCGTAGAAGTAGCAGGCGATGACGATGGTGGCGGGCACCGTGTAGAGCACCGAGAAGACGCCGATGCGCACCATGAGCCGCTCCAGCTTCTCGGTCTTGGTGCCGTCGTGCTTCATAATGGTGCGGATGCGGAAGAGCGACACGAAGCCGGCCAGGAGGAACGACGTGCCGATGAACAGGTACACGAAGAGCGGAGCCAGCACGAAGCCCCGCAGCGGGTCCAGGCTGTTGAGGCCCACGAAGCACACGCCGCTCAGCAGGTCGCCGTCGATCTGGCCCATGGCCAGGATGGTGATGGTCTTGACGGCCGGCACGGCCCAGGCGGCCAGGTGGAAGTACTGAGAGTTGGCTTCGATGGCCTCGTGGCCCCACTTCATGCCGGCTGCCAGGAACCAGGTGAGTGACAGGATGACCCACCAGATGGAGCTGGCCATGCTGAAGAAGTAGAGCATCATGAAAAGAATGGTGCAGCCCTCCTTTTTGGTGCCCTGCACCACGGTGCGGTAACCGTCCTCGGAGAAGCGCTCGTTGCACACCACGCGCTCCTGGAGCACAAAGCCCGCGATGTAGGCCACCGACACCATGGTGTAGCAGCCCGACAGAAAAATGATTGGCCGCTCTGGGTAGCGGAAACGCTGCATGTCTACCAGGTAAGTGGTGACAGTGAAGAAGGTGGAGGCGCAGCACAGCACCGACCAGGTGAGGATCCAGAGGCGCGCGAAACGCGTCTCCTCCTGCGAGAAGAACATGGAACCATCGGGCCGCGCGGGTTCGCAGGGCGCGGCACAGTCACGCTCGCCCAGAAACTTGTAGCTGAGATAGGATGGCACCTTGAGGACGCGCGGGCAGTGGAACGGGTGCTCCAGCGTGGCATAGCGCGGGGGCGCGCCGCCGCCGCCTGGGCCGCCCGGGGTGCCCCCGGCGCCGGGCTGCAGACCCGGCGGAGGCGCGGTGGTGAGCAGCGCGGGCGCTCCGTCCTCAGAGTGGTTCTGGCCCACGCAGATCTGCTCCGCGCCGTGGCGCGGGAAGTGTTCGCAGCGCAGGCGCTCGGGCCACTGAAAACCGAACTTGTTCATGAGCGCTTCGCAGCCCTGGCGCGCGCGCTCGCAGATAGAGCGGCACGGCGGGATGGCCTGTTCCAGCACGGTGCACACGGGTGCGTACATGGAGCATAGAAAGAAGCGCAGTTCGGGCGAGCACTGCACCTTTACCAGTGGATAGAACTGGTGCACCTCCAGGCCTGCGTCCTCCTGGTTCGTGTGGCCCAGAAGGTTGGGCATGATGGTCTGGTTGTAGGCGATGTCCGTGCACAGCGGGATGGAGATGGGCTGGCAGAAGCCGTGGTCCGGGATGGAGATGCCCTTTTCCCCGTGGAACTGGGCCGGCCCGGCGGCGGGCAGCAGAAGCAGTGGCAGCAGCAGGCGGGGCAGGGCGCTGCGGGGCCGCATGCTGGCCGCCGCCCCCCACCCGGCTCCTTGGCTCCCCCCGCCCCCGCCCCCAACACGGAGACTGCGCTCCTTCCCCGCCGCCTCCTCGCTGCGGCCGCCGCCTCCCGCGCCTCCTTACAAACTTTGCTCGCGGCCGCAGAGTTGGGGAGGCCGGGCGGGGGAGGGGGCGGCGCGCCTGCCCGCTTGCTCGCCGCGGTCGGACTGAGCAGCCCGAGACACCGCGCGCCGCTGCCCTCTCTCCTCTTCCTCCTCCTCTCGCCTCTCAGCTCCCCCTCTCCCCTCCCTTCAGCACCCAGCGACTTCTTTGTGCCTCCTCCAGCCCTCACCTCGGCCTCTCCGATCCCAATTAGTCGGTTTCAAGGGGGCCCCCGCTGGCGGCCCCGCCCTCTCCTCAGCCCCCCAAAAAAGGGATCCTTGAAACCGCCCCGTCGAGCTCTAAGCACCATCCCAAAATGTGCTGTCGGCCAATCAGATTTAAACCCGAGGACCAGGCCGGAGGGCTGGATTGGTCGACCACAACATAATGAGATCAGAAACCAGATGCCAACAAAACTTTCCCTCCCTCACCCTTTTGCTTTTTAAAGAGACAAGCTATTATTATATTAAGGGCTGTTGGCCCAGCCCGGGATTCTCCGGAGTCGACCCGGCGAGACCGGGGAACACACGTTCCCCAGAGCCGCGGTGGACCCAGGCTACTCAACCCCGGCTTACTCCTCTTCCCGGGGCTGAGGTGCTCTGCCAGGTGGGGACTTTTTAAATCCTTGCGCCCGCCCCCCTACCCTCGAACCCCAGTCCAATTTTTCAAATCTAGTGAAAAATCTCAAATCTAAAAATTAAAACAGAGAGACTTAATAAAAAACCTATCAATTTACAAAGACCTTTTCTGCTCCGCCCTTTCTGGAGCCCAGGCAACAGTTTCACTTCACTTTACACGTAGAGTCCCCTCGCCCTCCCCGACACACACCCTTAAATAACCCTCTGAAAAATGGGAACCTGTCTCTTTAAGAGGCTCTTAAAGGGACCTGGACTCCGAGGCGTAAGTGCCCCGTAGCCAGCACAAAGGAGCCCATTATGGTTCTTTGTGTTCAGTGGCACCTCAAAGTGAGAAAACTCGGGAACTCGGAGGCCCGGAGCTGGAGGGTTGCGGCGGGGGGCTTGGAGGGCGCGACGGGAAGGAGAATGGCCCGGAGCTGTGGCTTCTTCCTCCCGCTTCTTCCCCGGCAAATCTTAATTGTGCAAACTAAAGTTTAGTTGCCCTAAGGAGGAGGTCTTAATCGAAAGTTAATGGTAGGGGGCGGGAGTGGGGGTGATGGGCAATTTTGAGTGAAGAGACGACTCTCTTAGGCCTGACGAACGTTTGGGGGAATTTTCCTTCTGCCCCCGAACCTCTACCTCCGCCCCCAAAAAGCTTCCAGATCCGGTCTCCACTTGTCTAGCAGGGCGAGAGGGGAGTTTTACTCAAATCTTAAGTGGTTCCACACCAGAGAGGGGCGGCGTGTGTGACGCGGGAGGAGACTGGGGGGTTGTGGTGAGTTATCCGCCCCCCGCCATCTCTCACCTGGTAAGGGGTGAGGGGTGGCCAGCAGGGTTCCTGCTACTCTTAGAAATTTTTTTTCCTTCCAGGATTTTAAATTTGAGGAAGGGGGGGATCGAGGAGGAGTTTGCATGTAAATCCCCTGGGCCTGGTGCTGGATGATGGATCAATTATTTTGTTGTCTCTCCCGAGGGACCTCGTGGCGGCGGGGGGGGGGGGGGGGGGGGGGGGGCGGGGGGGGGGGGGAAATAAAAAAAAAAAAAAAAATTTTTTTTATAAACCCCGTTTTAAAAACAGTTTG
>CAUYLG010062064.1:0-21570 GCA_963573385.1 Cacajao melanocephalus
CCCGGTGATGAAGTTTTTTCTGTTTCTTAGTTTTCCTTTGGCGGATGCCCCTTCCCCGCACAGCTGGACCTTCCCAGTTCAGCTGTGCTTACTGTGAAACTCTCAGTCCTCAGCGCTTCCAATTGCTGTTCTCCTTGTGGGGTTGGGACCAGCTGAGCGGGACTCAAAGGGCACCCTGTCCCGTATACTCAGTGCTGAGAAGTGCCGTGCGGGGCACCGGCAAAACAGCTGCGCCGGCCAAAAAAGTCCCGCTGGCGACCCGTGTGGCTCCTCTGCCTGGAATCTCCCAGTCTGTGGGCAACAAAAGTTCGTCTGAAAGTGCGGCGTCCACTCGCTCTCTGTGCTTTCACTGGGAGCTACAATCCTGAGCTGTTGTAAATCGGCCATCTTGGATCTCCCTCCCTATTTTTTAAATGATTTTTCTACTTCATTCTTAAAATAAGATTTTGATTTTTTAAATTAAAATTTCAATTTCATTATTACATTAATTTATTTTTTCTCTACCTTATTAATTTTTACTTTTATTTTTAGTATTTTCTTTGTAAGTTCCTTTGGCTTACTTTGATATCCTCTTTCTAGTTTTTTGAGATTATAATTATTTTAATTCTTAGTATTTGATTGATAAAAGTATTTAAGACTGAATTTTTCCATTCACTCTTTGAAACACATTCCAACCATTTTGGTAGTAGTACTTTTATTATTATTTTAAAAGAAATTCTATAATTTTATTTTCTGAGTTTTCTTTTCATACAAGAGTTGTTTACCAGATTTTAATTCCTTTCATTTCCAGAAGAATATTTTTTGTCTTTTGTTAATAACTTTTAAGTTTATTACATTGCGATCAGAGATTGTTGTTTGTAACATTTCTATTTTTATGGAACTTCTTAATGTTTTCATTGTGACTAAATATGTGACCAATATTTGTAAATGTGCTTTGTGCACTTGATAAGATATGTTCTCCATTATCAGGGTATGAATGTTACATGTATTAATTAGATTTATCTTGTTGATTATTTGCGTAAATCTTAGTCCTTACTTCCTTTTCGTCTTCTTGATTTGTCTTACACTGAGAATGTTGTGTTAAGGGTCTGGTATTTTCACTGTGTTTCTGTATCCCATTGAGTCTTTTATAATTTTATATTATAAGGGTAATTTCTATGTTATTTCATGTGTTGGTACATATAATAATTACAGATTTCTACCTCTGTTTTTGTATTTCCATTTTCCTGCTAGGCCTTTGCCCATTCCTTTATTTTCAACCTTTCTGGACCACTTTGTTTTGGATATATCCTTATATGTAGTATTTAGATTTGCTTTGTGAGACAGATTGGAAATCATTTTTTTAATTAAGTGGATTAAATATTATATTAGTCTGTTTTCATATTGCCATAAAGAACTGCCAGAGACTAATTTATAAAGGAAAGACGTTTCATTGACTCAGTTCAGCATGGTTGAGGAAATCTCAGGAAACTTATAATCATGGTGGAAGGCAAAGGGTAAACAGTACACCTTCTTCACAAGGCGGCACGAAGGAGAAGTGCCCAGAGACAGGGAAAGAGCCCCTTATAAAAACCGTCAGATCTCATGAGAACTCAATATCAGGAAGCTGCCCTCATGATGCAGTTACCTCCACCTGATCTCTTCCTTGACCTATGGGGATTGTGGAGTTTATGGGAATTACAAATCAAAATGACATTATGGGTGGGGGCACAGCAAAACCATATCAAGCATTCTTTTCTTTGTTAATAAACTTTTAATTAAGTATTTAGGCTAGTTATAGATTTATAAAACAAAAGTTGCAAAGGTAGTACAGAAAGTTCCCATACAGCCCGCAATCATAATACTTTATTGTCATCTTAGAGTAGCATGGTATATTTATCACAATTAATGAAGTAATATAGATATGTTAGTGCTAGCAAGATTATCCCAGTCTCTTTAGTTTTTACCAGAAAAATCTTTCTGTTGCAGAATACCATCCAGAATGCCACCTGCATTTAATATTCATGTTTCCTTAGATGCCTCTTGGCTGTGACTGTTTCTCAGATTACTTTGTTTCGTATGACTTCAACTCTTATAAGGAATACCCGTTAGGTATTTTTAGAATTTCCCTCAACTGGGATTCATATGATGGTTATCTCACAATGAGTCTGGGGTTGTGGGTTTGGAGGAAGACCACAGACATAAAGTACCATTCTTTCCACATTGTATCCAGGGTACATGCTATCAACATAACTTACTGTAGTTAATGTTGACTTTGACCACCTGTCTGAGGTAGTGTTTGTCACGTTACTGTAAATTTACTTTTTTCTGGCTTTTCTATACTGTACTCTTCAGAAAGAAGTCATTGTGTACAGTGTACACTTAAGGAGTGAGTGATTTTCTTCTTTAGGGTGGAGTACAAGTTATTTGGAATTTTTCTGCACAAGCATTTTCTTCTCCCCTGTTTATTTTATTTATTTATTTTTTGGGTGGGGAGTGGGGTAAACAGTGTCTTTCTCTGTCACCCAGGCTGGAGTGCAGCAGCATGATTTCAGCTCACTGCAACCTCCGCCTTCTGGATTCAAGTGATTCTTGTGCCTCAGCCTCTTGAGTAACTGGGACTCCAGGTATGCACCACCATGCCCAGCTAATTTTTTATATTTTTAATAGAGATGGGGTTTCTCCGTGTTGCCCAGGCTGGTCTCAAAGTCCTGAGTTCAGGCAGTCCTCCTGTATTGGCCTCTTAAAGTGCTAGGATTACAGGCATGAGCCACTGCACCTTGCCTTCCCTGTTTATTTATGCAATCAATTATTTATACCACTGTGGACTCTTGGATGCTTATTTTATACTCTGGTTGACAATCCAATACTACTTGATTTATTTTAATGTTCAAATTATTCCAGATTTGGCCATTGAGAGCTTTCCAGCTGGCTCCTATGTTTCTTTGACAAGTTCTTATTATTGTTAATATTATTAGCACTTTCTTGCTTTTTAGCACTAAAATGTACTGTAGGTTTATCTTAAGTATTTACCTGCTTTGGTCCTAGAACCAGCCATTTCTTCAAGAAGAATTGTTTCCTTTTATTAAAGAATCATACTAGAAACCAAGATCCGGACTGTTACTACTGAAAGTCATTGCTTTTAGACTATTTCAACTGATAGAGCAAGGAAGTTTATGTGTGTATAGTCACCTGTAACTATATATGTACACATACACATATTTCTATATTTAATCATCCATATTTAAATTGAGTACAATATGAGTTCATACTGATATCTCCAATTCTAATTTGTTACCACAGGGATTACTCTGGCCTTCTTCCCTTGCTTGTTTGCAACTCGTGCTTCAACAGTCAGAAATCTGACTTCCATATTCATTGGCCTAATTGTTCAATTTCAGTACACATAAATGGTGGCTTCAGAATTAATAACTTATACCTCCATGGGAAATAACTTTATTAACTAAAGTACAGCACTTATGTCCAGTTCTTTTTGAGTTTAGTCTTACAGATTCCTCTTCTTTTCCAAAGTTACTTAGGTCACTGGTCTATCTACTCATGTACCAGTACCACTCTATTTTAATTATAAAGATGTTTTAGTATTTTTTAACATCTGGTAGGATCAATCCCCTATTATTAGTTTTTCCTTTCTGGGATTTTCCTGAATATTCCATATAAAATATGTATTAATGTGCTTAGTCCACATCCATTAAACAGCTTGCTGGCATTTTCCTTGGGGTTGCATTAAATTTATAACTTAGAACTCATACTTAGGTCAGAACCTTTTTCGTTTCTTCAGTGAAGTTGTCTCATGTATTTGTAATATAGTTTTATCATACAGTGCATTCCATCCTGGGATTTCCCATCTCTCTCTTTCTCTCTTTAACATTTACATATATTGAGTTTCATTATTTTGTGCTATATCATTCTATGGGTTTCAATTAATGCATAGTGTCATGAATCTGCCTTTATAGGAGCATCATACAGAGTAGTTTCACCAGCTTAAGGAATTCTCTATGATTTGCCTAGTCAATCCAACCCCTGCCCCTCAAACACTTGTTACACTTCCTACGTTTTGAAGAATTCCTTACATTTTCAGATTTGGTAAGATTTAGATTCTATTTTCTCACTTCTCTTGGCAGTTAAATGCAATCTACAGAGGTAGCAATAACAGGCATTCAAGCAGCATTTTCCAGGGCAAGACGGTTATGCTAGCTATGCCCAGTGGAGGCAGTGGCCACGAGATCTCCAGCAGACTAATTTTAAGGTATGACTGGGGACAGTATTATTGGCTTTACAGCCTCTAAGTCTGATCTTCTGGCCCATTTTGAGATTTTGAGAACTCAAAATATTTAATACAGATATTATAATAATATAGATAATATAGCCTCCTTCCCTTTACTCTCTTTTCAAGAACTACTATTTTTTGAAACTTGCTACATGTTGATCGTAGTGCTAAGCATTTTTTAGGTACCATTTCAGTAAGTTTTTGGAAGATAGGTACAGATTATTTTCTTAACCACTCACTATATGACCTCTCTAGGATCTATATGTGATAAACACTTGTGCTCATGGTGTATTATCTGGTAACTTTCATTCAATAGATATTGATGACATGGTAAAAAAGTGGGAGAGATTTGTCTTAGTCTGCTTTGTCTTAGTCTTGTTTAAATACCATAGACTGGGTGTTTAAACAATAGAGATTGACTTACTCACAGTTCTGGAGGCTGGAAATCTAAGATCAGAGTACTAGAATGGTGAGGACTCTCTTCCAGGTGTTCAGACAGCTGCCTTCTCATTGTGCCTTCACATGGCAGAGAGAGCAAGCAGCTTCTCTGGTGTCTCTTCTTACACAGGCAGTAATCCCACTGAACCAGGGTCCCACCTTAATGACCTAATTAACTCAGAAGGCCCTATCTCCAAATACTATCACATTGAGGGTTAGGGCTTCAACATGTGAACTTTGTTGGGGGTGGGGGTGGGAGCCAAAAATTCAGTTTATAACAGATTTTGGGCATATGACATCTTGTGGTTTTTCCCTTTGGGTAGGTGCAGGAGAAAGTTAACCTTCGAACTGAGATAGAAAATGAAATCTAATGGAAGGGAGAGGTCGTTTGGAAAAAGCTAATTTGTTTGGGGAGGTAGTTTGGAAAAATGTGAGAAAAATAATACTGCTACCTGGATTAAACAGCCAGAAAAAAAAGCTTGCAAATTAGTGGAACCACAGAACAACAAATTATCTCAATCTTCTTTCCATTACTCAAATTATGACAGTAAACTTTGTTACAAAAGGATTGCCTGCAGAAATAATGCTATTATCTTTCCTACCGCCCCTTGTGAGTTTCCATTTATTTTTGGTTTGCTCACCAGATACTCCTTTAGAAGGCTCTGCAGATACATTAATCAAGGGTTTTGAAACTTCCTCGGGGAGAATAAGAGGAAATGGGGGAAGGATTAAAACATTCATCCCTGTGTAATTTCTGTTGTTCCTCCTACCTGGCTTTCCTGGGGGTTTTGGCGATCTCTTCTACTTGAAGATGGGGAATAGATAATATCCTCTAACCTATTATTTGAATTCATTGTTTACTTTGATTCCCACTCCTGTCTCTGATTTTGAGAACTAGAGAAGGGCAATGAGAAGAAATTGGGATGTGTTATTACCCGTGGTTCTGCATTAATGAGGCAGGATTCTGGGGCTCTGAGCCACCATTGGCTCAGGAGGGGAAGCAGCAGTGTCTCCTCACTGAGTGCATTCTGGCAGCAGCCGCACCAACTCACAGTGTATCTCTTCCAGCCACTCCGTGACAGTGGATCACAGTGAAAGCTGGCAGAGAAAAAGGCATTTCAGATTTGAGTTGGAAAACGTTTAAGCATTCACTATTGTGTAGTGGTTAGAAGAATGGGTTTTTCATCAAACCTCACTTCAAATCCCAACTAAGCTCCTTACTAATTATAAACAATTCTTTCAGTACCCTAAGCCCCAGGTTTTCTTCAATAAATGTGGGATAATTCCTCCCTTGTTAGGGGTATTGTGAAAATTTGATCTGATAACGTATCATGGGGTACCTGGAATGAAATAGGCACCCAAACCACATTCTTTGAAGGATAAATGAATGGACATATGTCAAGTGCTTAGTATGCTAATATGTATCTATTTATGTTCAGTATATGGAAGCATTTGCAGGCTATCACTGGGAAAAATCCTGCCTCTTAGCTCTAGCTCATCTTTCTTGTACACATCCTCAAATGAAAGAAAAATTCTTGCATCTGATTTGCCAGATTCCAGCATGCCTGCTGAACCTTCTAATTGTTAAAAGAGAGAGAACCTGAGCATGCTTGCTTCTCCTTCCTTTATTTCGTGTTGCCAGGGTGGTAGGGGCCACTTTCTCCATGCCCTTCCTCTATGTATCAAAAGGAAAAAGAATAGGTTTATTTTTGAAGAGAGTCAAGGACCCTTACTTCCTATCTGTTCCTTTTATGCTCCTAGAACATGATAAGCTTTGAATGTTGGCTGGCGGTGAGAAGGAGAGCCTCAGGCTCCTAGTCTAGACCCCAAGTCCAACCTAGCTTTCCTTAGACCCTTAGGGGATTAGGTACTGGATATGCCTGGAGTATCTGGAGGTTCCTTTCTCTTGCCGTCAGTTGAATCGCAGCAATTATACTTATCTAAATATATTAGCTTGAGTCACACAAAATGGTCAATAATTACATATTTTTATCTACAGAACAGTGATTTCATAAAGTTTAATGAAACTAAAGAAAAATAAGCCACTTCAGACAAACTCCTAAAGCACGATGCAAATGTTTACAAAACAGCTTTCTTCAGAAGACATGAGGGACTAATTTTCACACAGAAGTATTCCCTATTAAACTCTTTTAAACCGTCCAAAAGTCCCATCTTAGACTGGCTGCTATAATAAAATCCCATAGACTGGGTGGCCTAAACAATAAACATTTATTCCTCACAGTTCTAGAGGCTGAATACAAGAGTGAGGAGTTGGCAGAATTGGTGTCTGGTGAGGGCACTAATACCATTAGGAAGGCCCCACACTCAAGATCTCATCTAACCATATTATCTCCCAGAGGTCCTACCTCCAATACCTTCACAATGGGGATTAGGGCTTCAACATGTGAATTGGATTGGGGAGATACAAACATTCAGTCCACAGCAAGTTCCATTGTTCCTCTTCCTTTGGCTCTCACTACCATCCCTTTTCTAGCCCACCCTTCAATTTTCCAACCCTCTCTTCCCTCTTACTCTGGTATTAGGTTGTCTTTTCTTAAGTAGAACAATATGGCTTTCTTAGGTTCCTCATTTTGCCTCTCCATTTATCACCCCACTCAACACAGTAGAAGTCTGGAAGCTACAGAAGCAGAAAAATTTTCATCCCCTTTAAAGAGGAGGGGTATAGAATTGTAAATACTTATAATTTAATGTATTTCCCTAACACAGAAGGAAGCTCTCAGAATTATAAGTGACATTCTATTTGCATAAACACTTAGCTGGAGGGGATACAATAAACCTTTACATTTTCAAGGTGTGATGGGGATGCCAGTCTCTTACGAAGTTATCATTTTCTCCATTGTAGCATCAGACAGTTTGTCATGAAACTTGTCATTAGCAAAACTCATTTCTTTTTTCTGTTTAGTAAGTCTGAATAATTACAGAATCCAACAATTTTAGTACCAAAGAATATATTTGCATATGTGTGTGCATAAAGACATGCCCACCTGTATGTATACATGTGTACACATAGGCTCACTGTTACGGTCTAAATTTTGTCCCCCTAAAAACCGTATGTCAAAGCCCTAACTCCTTTTGTGACTGTATTTGGAGACAGCATCCATAATAAAGTAGTAACGATTAAATGAATTTATAAGAGTAGGGCCTTAATCCCAAAGGACTGGTGTTCTCACAAGCAGAGGAAGAAATACGAGATCTCTCTCTTCCCCTCTTTGGGTGTACACAGAGGAAAGGCCACCTAAGGATATAGCGAGAAGGTGACCATCTCTAAGCCAGAAGGAGAAGTCTCACTATAAACCAACCTCGTTGGCTTCTTGATTTTGGACTTCTAGCCTCCAGACTGTGAGAAAATAAATGTTTCATTTAAGCCACAAAAGTTTTGTTATGGCAGCTCTAGCAGTCTAATACACTCACAGATCCCAAAACCTCAGTGGTGATGACACATATTCTGGATTTGCAATATATGGCAGTAGGAAAGACTGGGAATCTATCAACGAAAGCTTCCAGCAATATAAGGAAGTCATTACACTTGCTCCATTGTAGGAGCGTGTGGTTAAAAACATAGCTTCTAAGTCATCTTTTACAGGTATATGATACTGGTAGTCATACTGCCTGATGGGGTAGGGAGTGTGTGTGTATGTGAGAAAGGGGCTGTAACATTTCACCTGGTACTTTTAGGGTGAACAGTGTAGCAGTCTTGAAGGTCGTTCCGGACTTTAACACTATTCTTAAACCTGCCCAGCCCCACCCACTGGATAGACTTTAAGTACCCATGACTCCTGCTCCCGCCTCTGTTTGATAGAATCCTTGCTGGTAGGTGACTTTGGCTTTGGTCAAGGAACCTGAATCTCTGACAGCTCTTACAGCTTTCCCGTTAGGACCTGGTAACTCTGTTTGTCTTTGTCCTTTTCTGCTGGCTGGCTAGCCTGTCCTTTTCTGCATGTTTGTGTGCTGTTCTCCAGGAAAGCCCTGAATTCCACCTTTCTTTGTCCCTGTGGCTGGTGTAGACATATGGTCCAAATGCTGTCTGGGGGCAAAGCTTGGAGTTTAGAAGTTTCAATAGAGTAATAGGATTCCAGGTCAGAAATTTTCAAGAGAGCCATCATCCATTTTCTCTGTGACCTGAGGCAAGGGAAAGGGAGGCTGTTAATTTACACTGAGGGAGCTTGTTATACACAGAATCTTTGTCATTCTCTCAAAATCTATATATTGAAGCTCTAACCTAAATGTGATGGTGTTGCCTTTGGAAGGTAATTAGGTCCTGAGTGTGGCAACCTTGTAGATGGGATCAGTGCCCTTTTAAGAAGAGACCCTAAGAAACATGCTCACTGTCTGCTCTCTGCCATGTGAGAAATAAATGATGTTTAAGCCACCCAGTCTATGGTATTCTGCTATAGGAGCCTAAGCTAACTAAGGAAGGGCTCAAATAAAATGGTAGGACTTCCTGGGACATCAGCTTAAAGTATAGGAATTTGCCTGTTGATGCGCTGTCCATTTGGTCTTCCAAGGTATATTTTTGTTGCAAGTATTAGACATAACTATCCCTTTCTACCCACTTCCCTTTCTGCTCACTTCTTAGTATAGCTGGCATTTAACATCGAGAGAACTGGGGACTTAGAAAAGGCATCCCATTTTGATGACTTTTTGGGCTGGTTTTGTAATCTGAACACTGATGTACTCATTCTACAGAAACTTGTTGAGCATCTAGTATATACCAGGCAATGTTCTGGGCACTTAGCATATATCATGCTGAGACTGTGAGAAAATGTTGGGCAGGGAAAGGAAGACTGGGAGCACATGAAGAGGGAGTTGAGTTTCAGTTAAACATTGAGTGGTCAGGGTAGGTTTCTTTTAGAAAGTGACATTTGAGTGAAGACTTGGTGGGGAGTTGGCTATGCATCTGTCTTGAGTAAGAGCATTCTGAGCAGAGGCAGTATTAGCCCAACAAATCTGAGGAAGGAATGTGTCTGTCATGTGCAAAGTATGGTAATCAGATTGCTATATCTGGAGTGAGGTCAGTGAGGTGTGGAGAGTGGAAGGAAAAGAAATGGGAGGAATTGGGGGATGGTGGCAGGGAGGGTAGTGAGCTAGATCACGCATGGCCATGTATGTAGAGTGTTGTGCGGACATTAGATTTTAATATATAACAATCCTATATTGAACATGCTGATCCTTGTTTTCAAGTTATCTTCTATAAATTCTTGCTCTCAATGTATAGTCCATGGACCATTGCATTGAAATCACCTGAGATCTGTTTAGACATGAAGAAAATGAGGTCCCACCCTGGGCCTACAAACAGAATCTAAATTTTAACTAGATTCCCTGGTGATGGGTATGTCCATAGCATTTGAGAAACTGTGGTCTCTTTTATCATTGTATTAGCAACAATTGCACCCATATCTTAAAATGATGAAAATGTGCCATTTCTGGAGAATATGCTCTGCGTGAGGGGTTGGTTGTGTCTCCCCGCCCTAGCTACATCACTGTTTTCATAGATGTGGTTTGCACATTCATGGCAGAGATTTGTGCTCCTTCCTCCGTGGTATGTGTTGTGGCAGGGAGGCATGCATCCAGCCAGGGAAAATCCGTTCTAGTCTCCTTTGTATCCAAATGTGACTCATTAACTAGTTCTCATCAATGAACTATGAGTGGAAGTAATGTGTGCTACTTTTGAGCCGGGGATTTTGAGATGAGGATAGGAATTCTCTACTCCTTTTCTCCCATCATTCAAAATGCAGGAAACTCTGAGGGCATAGTGGATGGAGCAGACTCAAGATGAAAGCAAGTGGGCTCCCCGAATCACTGAGCTATTACGTGAATCATACAGAGCTATTATGTGAATGATAAGTAATTGTTTATTATGTAAAGTCACTGAAAAATTCAGGTTTATTTGTTAACGTGGATAGCATTATCCTAGCTCAAAGATTTTCAAACTTTAGGAGGGATCAGAATTACCTGGAGAGCTTGATAAAGCACTCATTGTTTGATTCTATTTTCAGAATTTTGGATTCTGCAGGTCTGGGGTGGGGCCTGAAAAATGTGCATTTCTAACACACTTTTTGGTGATGCTGATCTTGCTAGTTTGGGGACATCACTTTGAAAACCACAGAGCTAACTGACAAGACGTCTGTGGGAGAGTGGGAAAGCTCATGACCTCTAAGGATGTGTCATTGACTCTAAACATGAAATGAAAATAAAGCCAACTTAGCCCTAGCAGGGTTAATTCAGCACTACTGTATTGGCTGTTTCTCCCTGCTACTTCCATGTTCACTATAAAATGGATACAGAAAGGAAAATTGACATTCATTAAGCTTAACTTTGGAGGGATGATTTAACTGATATTGGCATCTCTGCTTTTTTAATTACTCCACCTTTTATTCTGTTCTTCCAGTTCCCTAGAAGAGAAAGCAGTTGATTTATGACCCTCACAAAGCTGTTAGCCTAGGGTGGCCTTGTTTGCATCAGTGGGAATATGGCTGAGTCACTGAGACAAAAAGCCAGAGGATCCTCTGCCTCTCACAGGAGGTGAGGGACAGGCAGAGTCTTCTCCTAGCCTGACCTTTAACAAATTATCCGAAAGTTTTACTGTCATTTAACGTTATAGAATAAGTTTAAAGGATTTTTACTGACTCCAGGGGAGTATTCTGGGCTAGGCTGAAATGAATTAACTTCATCACTTAAAAAAACTTGCTTTCATTTTGGAAGGAGTTAGTGTAGGTTTTTCCAGATTGGACTTTTAAGGTGCCTCATATAAATTAAGCTTTGGAATTCTTTAGAGAAATTTGTAATTTTATAGCGCCTCTCTTCCAATGTGCTATTATTAAATTATTCTGGATTGCTTCACTGACACCTCCACTTCTTAAAACAGAGATCAACTATATTCCTGGACACTGGCATCAAATAGCTGACTTAGAAATGCTGGTTTCCAAACGGTCGCTTGTTTCTAACTACTATTTTTCTACTTTGAGTTCTCTTGATTTGTTTTAGAGGACATGACACATGTTTCTTCTCTAAATATCTTTGTGCTCAGTACCTATACATAATGAGTACCATTTTCATAAGCCTCCTTTTCTTACATGGGGTGTTTTTGCAGCTTTGAATCCTACTTTTAATCTCTGTGATGTCAGGGCAGGTTTGGAATGGGCTTGCTTTGACATTGGCAAACCCTCAGAAAACCTCAGATACAACCTGGCTGTGTTCCATTTTGAGAAATGCGAGAGAGAGTGGACATCTTCCTTTCTCTTCCTCCTTTTCTCCCTCCAATATGTACCACTTAGTCTATGCCAGGCTCTGTGATTCATCAGTGAACAACGTGAACAAAATTATGAACCTTATATTCTAGTGGCAGACAGAGACAATGAAACATTAAACAGAGAGACGGAGTTCAAATAGAACTAAGTGTTCTGAAGAAGATAGTGTACACTAATAGAGATATACTGGAGTGGGATGCTCCAATTGATAGAAGAGATCAGAGAAGTCTGACTTGAAGAGGTGGCATCTGAGCTGACCACTGGATGATAAGTGAGCTTTGCAAAGATCTGAGGAAAGAGTTTTCCAGGCAGATGGAAGAGCAAGTGTGAAGGCTGTAAGATGGGAAACATCTTGGGATACTTGAGGAACAACAAAGAGGCCATGTGGCTGGAGTCTAGTCAACAAGTAGGGGAAAGGGAATTGTCTGATGAGATCAGCTCTGGCAGAAGCCATAGCACATGGACCTTATACATTGGCAAATTCCTTTAAATAATATCAGTCAAAATCTCCTGATAGCTGAAAGGACTGAATTTATTCTCATTATTTTTGCTAATGCAACCTGCTTAATTGGCTGTTTAACTTCCTCAATGGGGCTCTGTCTTTATTAGTGGGTACTGCAAGAGAAAAAAGCCTACTCTAACTTTTGGTACCAGCATTCTGGGTGCTTCCGATCTCCTCTCCTTTCTGTCTTGGGAACAAGGGGACAAAGACAACTTTGGGAACATAAATAACTTGGTTATCTTTGGGGGTTAAGAGCCCATTACCATGCTGTTTTGGTTACTATAGCCTTGTAAGAGAATTTGAAGTCAGATAATGTGTTACCTCCAGCTTTGTCCTTTTTGGTTACGATTGCTTTGTGGGTGAACTATACAGGCTCTTTTTTGTTTCATACGAATTAAAAATGTTTTTAAATAATTTAGTGAAAAATGGAAAAATGATGTTGATATTTTGATAGGACTTGTATTGAATCCACAGATTGCTTTGGGTAGTATGAATCAATATCATTTTAGCGATATCGATTCTTCCAATCTATGAGTCTGGGTTGTTTTTCCATTTTTTGTGTGTCATCTGCAGTTCTTTCATCAGTGCTTTATAGTTTTCCTCGTAGAGAGCTTTCATCTTGGTTAAGTTTATTTCTAAGTACATTATTTTATTTTGTAGTTATTGTAAATAGGATTAACTTATTGATTTGGTTCTCAGCTTGATTGCTATGCATGTATAGCACTGGTCCTGATTTTTGTATGTTGATTTTGTATCTTGCAACTTTAGTGAATTCATTTATCAAATTGAGGAGTCTTTAGAATTGTCTTGGTGGAAGATCATATCATCAAACAGAGATAATACATAGTTTAAAAAGCCAAAGTGCTATAAAACATGTAACACCAAAAACAACAGCAACAACAAGCCTCTTGCCGCATCCCACCATATTTAATTCCACTCCTTAGAGGCAACTACTTTCTACTTTTTAAGTTTCTTCAGGCTTTTATTTCTGTATATCTAAATATTATTCAATATTTTTAGATGTTTCATTCATTATTGACTTTCTTTTGTTAGGTTTGCTTTTCTGCCTCAATCTTTTTACTCCACACTTCCCTTTGAACCAATTTGGATATATTTACATGTAGTTATATTATTACAATACACAGATAATCTTCTGCTCAAATGGTGTACTATGACTGCTCATATCTTTAAACAATTTTCCCATCCCCTGAAGCTGCGGCATCTCTCTTCCACCTGCGTGTGTCTCTCGCTCTCCTTGGTGTGCTTAGTTTTGTATGTATACAACTATTATTAATTTTTCACAAGCTATGGAATTATGTTTTCTAAAAGATCAAATAAACCTGCTAACTTCGGATTGTTTCTTTCTTGGGGACATACTTGAGGAATTCTCAGTCCTCTTTAACGTGGGTCTGGTTGTTCTCTTGGCCTGCTACATCAGTGTTCTCTAGGACCTCCACCTATTTCTCTGTTTTCTAATAAGGTTAAGTATATCTTAGTGTAACTTCTTGAAAACCTAAACATGAGAGATTCTTTTTTTTTGAGATGGAGGTCTTTCTCTGTCGCCAGGTTGGAGTGCAGTGGTGTGATCTCGGCTCACTGCAACCTCTGCCTCCCAGGTTCAAGTGATTCCCCTGCCTCAGCCTCCCAAGTAGCTGGGACTACAGGTGCGCACCATCATGCCCAGGTAATTTTTTTTTTTGTATTTTAGGAGAGACTGGGTTTCACCATGTTGGTCAGGGTGGTCTCAAACTCCTAACCTCATGATCTGCCCGCCTCAGCCTCCCAAAGTGCTGGGATTACAGGTGTGAGCCACTGCACCTGGCCAATAATGTTTTTAAGGTGTTTACTAGTTGAGAATGTCTTTATCCTACCCTCACAATGATTAATCTCTTGGCCAGGTAGAGAATCAAGTTGGAAATAATGATTCTCAGAATGTTTCCGAAAATTTTATTTTATATTTTTAATAACCGTCTTTCCTTCTTAAATTCACGCATCATGCATATACTTTTACTTCAGTGTGTCATTGAGATGAAACCATGTGTGCTTTTCATAGTGATCTTTTTGTTTTCTCTCTTCATTTTGCTTGGATACCAGGCTCTCTCATCAACCAGTTTTGAAGTGTTTTTTTTCCCGTTGTTTTCTTACTGCTGCGTTGCCCTTGTGGAGCTCTACAGACATTTTTATTGCTTCTTTTGTAGGTGGCCTGTGATTTATTTACTGAATCTTCTCTTTCCCCTTGGTGTGCTGAAATTTAGTGATAATGTGGCTTGGTGTGATTTTTGTTTTGTTTTGTGTCAGTTCATTGGGTCAGGCACTTGTTTGTCACCTTAAATTTGGAAATTCACATTCTTTAGTTCTAGGAATTTTACCTGTATCTGTCCTTTGGTAATTTCCTTCCATCTGTTTTCTGTTGTGTTTTGTTTTCTTTCTAAAACTCCTATAACTTAGTAGTTGAATTCTGGATTTTTTTCTTTCATTTCTTTGAGTTTCCTTAACTTTCTTCTATTTTTCTCCTTTTGTGAGAAATCCTTAACTTTATTTTTTGATCTTTCCAGTGAATTTTAGTATTTTCTTATTCTCTATTCAATTTTTTAAAAGAATTCCC
Organism: Cacajao melanocephalus; assembly: GCA_963573385.1. Classification (NCBI taxonomy): domain Eukaryota; kingdom Metazoa; phylum Chordata; class Mammalia; order Primates; family Pitheciidae; genus Cacajao; species Cacajao melanocephalus. The sequence goes on from CAUYLG010062064.1 coordinate 15,081, forward strand.
TTTTTTTATGGACTCAGTAGCTTTTCATTTCTTCAAGGCTATTAAAACACTTTAAAAAGTTTATCTGTTTTATTTTTCATAAAACTTAACCATCTTCATTCTTGTGATTCTCTCGTTCATTGTCTTTCACACTAGAGAGTTTCCTGAAATAGCTGTTAATCTTGATTCTACTCCTTTATTTAAGAGTAAGCCACTCTAAAATAAAAAAAAAGAATGTAAATACCCAGTGTTGGTGATGATATGAAGAAACAGGAATTATCTAGGATCATTTTGGGGAGAGCAAATTGGTACAACATCACTAGGAAAAATTATCTTGCATATAAAGTTAAAAATGTGCATAACCTATGATCTGGTACTTCTACTTTTAGGTGAAAACTCAAAAGAGATGCTTTGCACATGGACATGAAGAGACACATACAGCAACCGCCAAAGCACCAATAATCATAATACATAGAAAATGGAAGCAAGTGAGATGTCTACCAACATTAGAATAAAAATTTGTTCTTATAAGGGAATGTTACACAATCATGAAAAAGAACAGACTATAATTACCTATCACAACATAGATAAATCTCACTAATATTGAACAAGAAATACCTGAAACAATACATAATAGATATCAATTGATGTCTACATAGGTATTTACTATGTGATCTTTCACTGAATAAATGTTATTTGTCTTAGGCACTGTTATGTATGTGCCTTATATTTTACAATACAAATAGTTAAAGAATAATGAACTAAAAATACAGTTGCAAATTCTACATGCGCAGTTGAAGCTGGACAACTTCTAGTCTTTACTGAAGGCCTAATAAATAGGGATCCAGAAGTTTCCTGGCAGGGACGCCTACATGTCAATATCTGTTAGTCTTCTTCCAACTACTCTGGGAACTATTCAGTTATTCCAGAGAATAATTTACCAATCACTTCATGAGGCAGTATTTGCCTGTCTGCTTGCATTCCTAAGGCAGAGTGCAGAAGAGCAGTAGGGGGCTTATCATTCAGTATGCCAATTTTGACTCAGCCTGCCTGTTTTCAGTATGGTGTCTTCCCCACCCCAATCCTTCCTGTGTTTGGAATGTCCAGGGTTCAATTTCTCCACCAAATAAGTCCTATTTGTGGACAGAGGATGCCTGGGGATATGAGTTCTACTTATATATATTTTCAAAATAAACATGTTGCTTTCAGCTCTTTGCTTTTCTCTCCTTTTGGGGAGAACAAGTTGCCACCATTTTTCAAGCTTTCTGGTGTCGTATGTTATGAAATACTCTGTTTCTTTCTCCAGTGTGCATCTGACATTCAGATTTCCTAGATATTCTATTTTTCTGTCCATTTTTCATCTTCCAAAACTGTTTTGTTTCTAATTTTACTTCTTTTTGTCTTTGTGGATTTATTATTACTTTTTTTTTGCATTGTTTTAAATTGTAATTTAGGTTCTGGGGTACACGTGCAGATCATGCAGGACTGTTGCATAGGTACATATATGGCAAGGTGGTTTGCTGCCTTCATCCCTTCATCACCTATATCTGGTATTTCTTCCCTCATTATCCCTCCCCACTCTTCCCACCCAGCTGTCCCTCCCCAGCCCCCCGCTACTGACCACAGTGTGTGATGCTCCCCTCCCTGTGTCCACGTGTTCTAATTGTTCAACACCTGGCTATGAGTGATAACAAATGGTGTTTGGTACTATGGGTTGAATTGTGCTTCAGCCCCCCAACCCCAAATTTATATGTTGAAGTTGTAACCCAGTAGCTTGGAATCTGACCTTATTTGAAGACACAGTCTTTATAGAGGTAACCAAGTTAAAATGAGGCCACTATGGTGGGTCCTAATCCAACACGATTGGTGTCCTCACATAAAGGAGAAATTTGGACACACAGACACGCATAAGGAGAAGACTATGCCAAGGAGAGAGGCCTGGAACCCATTCCGCCCTTACAGCCCTCAGAAGGAACCAACCCCGTCAATGCCTTAATTTTGGACTTCTATTTCCAGAACTGTGAGACATGTGTTGCTGTTGTTTAAACCACCCAGTTTGTGGTACTTTTTTACAGTAGCCCTAGGAAATTAAAACGATGACTTAACAAATTTATTTTTCATTATTGTAGTTGCATTTTAGGAAAGAGCAGAGAAAACACTATGACAGGAAATTCTGCTAGACGTTTTACATATTTTACTTACTGGGGTATGACTCTTTATAAATGATAAACTTTATTTATTTATTTACTTACTTATTTACTTACTTACTTATTTTCTGAGACTGAGTCTTGCTCTATTGCCCAGGCTGAAGTGCAGTGGCACAATCTCGGCTCACTACAACCTCTGCCTCCTGGGTTCAAGCGATTCTCCTGCCTCAGCCTCCAGAGTAGCTGGGATTGTAAGCATGGGCCACCACGTCTGGGTGATTTTTGTATTTTTAGTAGAGATGTGGTTTCACCATGTTGGTCAGGCTGGTCTCTAACTCCTGACCTCATGATCCACCCACCTCAGCCTCCCAAAGTGCTGGGATTACACGTGTGAGTCACCATGCCTGGCTGTGATAAACTTTCTATAAAGAATAGATTGAGAATCTGAATTGAAATATGCTCTATCCAAACCATAAGGACCTTATTACTGCACTAACATCTCTCCAAGCTTGTTTATTCATCTTTGGAGTGTGCTGACAAGGATTGTGCTTATGGATTTTGAAAGGACAAAATAAAGGTTTCTGTGAAAGTGTTTTGTTTATTGTCAGCTATATCGATGTTAATTAGCATAGGAAAGAAGGAAGAAGAACCGATATTTGTTGTCTTACTATATTCTTATATAGTTCAATTTTGATTTTCCAAATAGTTCTATGGAGCATTATAATTATTAAAATTATAAAGAACACAGGCTCAGAAAATGGAATAATTTGTCCTAGAAGGTAAAGTCAGAAAGTGGGGCAGATAGGCGTCACCTGGAAACTTGGGGGCCACCTTTGTCACATCCTTTCAATTATATGCTCTGCAAGAAGAGAACCAAGTCATCTGTACAGCAAGTGAACCAGATTCAGAGATACTCCAGAGAGCAGACTACTCCCTTACCCTTAAGTGCCTTCCAGGGGCTCTGCTATTGGTTTTGATTATTTCACTGGTCTGATGAGTTTCCGTAGTAGGTTCTTTGATACTCAATGGGTTGCCCGCAGATGAACAGCATCAGCATCACCTCAGGCAAAATTGCTGCCCTCTCCCAAACTTCCTGAATCAGAATCTACATTTTAACAGGATTCTCCATGTGATTTGGATGCACAATAAAGCTTGAAGAGACACTTAGGACAACTCATTAGGTGGATCGAGAGCTGCATCAATATCAGCTGAATCTTGCTCTTCAGGAGCCTCGCCTCTTTTTCTTTGCTCATTATCAGTTCTCCGTAGTTTCTTATTTTCAGTAGATCTGTCCCTGGTACTTTTCATTATCTTACTCTCTTACTCAATTCCTTCAGTGACTTACTAAGGTAACTGTGCATAACCTCCCTTGAAAAACTCCTTTCTGACAGTATCCTCTGCACGGCAGCTCTCTCTAGTCCAGACTCACTGTCTTTTTGTTGCATGCTGTATTTCTCTGAATGTTAAGCAGCACGAGTAATTTGGGGTCTCCCTTTTAGTTCACCACCTGCCATGTATGTGTATGAGAAGTTCTCATCTTAAAGTCTGCAGTCGACTCTCCTCATTAATGAAGCTCCTTCTAAAGGAGAAATACTGAGTTCTTCACTATGCAGAATCTTAAATACAATTCTTGACAAACTGGAGCAGAGCTTGTTATCCTTAAGTTCTCATTTCTTTTCATCTCTCTAGCTCAGGGTGGAAAATGGCACCTGCACCATCAATGTTTCTTGAATGATTTATTCCAAATAATCAGATATTTTTCTAAGTCCTTTAATGGGCTGTGGGATAGGATGGTGTCTTCTTAGCTTTGACTTCTCGATGAACATTTTCTGATTCAACAATTTTATGTGAGTGGCGTCCAGTATTATTACAAAGATATCCTCACTGAGCATGCCACAATATTCAATTTGACAAATATCAAGGGCCACGTGGAATTGCTTCCTTTTGGTTTAGGAGAAGTAGTTTGTGTGGTGTGGTGGAGGTAAACTGAATGTGTTTTATGAGCCCAATCTCCTTTTTATCAGAGGTAGTTCAATTCTGAGTGACAAGAAAAGCTGTATTTAGTGTGGGTTCTTATTTGGATCAGTTGCCTGGAAGGTTACATGTACTCAAAATAAACCTTTGAATCTTCTGATGTTTAAACACCTTTGCATCCTTTCCTCCGTCTGAAGAATAAGAGATACAATACATGTTGAGTCAGAAAATGAATGAATCTACAAAGGGTCTTCGGGGATAGTGGAAGGCCCATCTTATCTAGTGAAGAAACAGTTTATAGTTTTTTATTCATTGTCTCCAGCCCACCTCTAATAGCAGTACTTTATTAATGAGATTAAAACCATATATTTTAATTTCCCCATTCAGTTCTTCCTAAGTTCAGTTTCTGTCATATATATTTAATGTATGATTGAAAATTCTGTAGGTGAGAACCCACAGAACAATGCTGAAGATTTATGAGGCTTTGGAATCCTTTCAAAAAGGATCAGGTGTTTGTGAAACATCTTAGTTTTATTTTTATGCCCTTCTTCAAAGCCTGTTTTAGGAAATTACATCTTGAAAATTCAGTGCAAATACCAAAGCAAAATCCTTTCTCATTGAAACTGTATAATAAAACCTGGCACAGTTTTCATCAAAGAAAAATACCAGAGGCAGGAACATAGAGAGGAGATTCAATGTGGACAGAAATAGAGCCCATGAAAAGAAATCCTGGTCTTAGGGTATTTGTTGGGAGATTTGATACTCTGAACCTGGTATTTAAACAAAATTCTAGGCCTCTTAATTCTATGAATTTGTAGCACATCCATTGTCACATCCTTTCCTTTTTGATTTTTGTTAGGATCTCATGTGCCCAGTACTTCCATCCTCTACTTTCTCTCCTTCTGATTCCTGAACTCATCTCTTCCTCCCTCACTGCTGCTTTCCCCACTTTGGCATGGCTTGGCTTCACTGAGACTCTAAATAAGAGAATCAGTTTTAAGTTTTGCAAAACATATCCAGATTTCTTTCTGAGCTAAAATTTCACATTTTCAACTGGGAATCTAGCTCCTGTGGGGAAAACTGACAGTTTTGCCTCTGGTGGAATTATAAAATTTTCTGAATTTGTCACAGGCAAACTTGCTGTTTTTGCAGAGCCTAAATATCTATTTTTTGGCCTCAAAAACCAATGTTCATGATATTCTACTAATAAAAAAATTCCCTGCAATTTTTGTTCATTAAAATGTTGCAAATTTTTCTTAAACAACCAAACTTCTGGAAGAACACTTTCAAATTTCTCTACCCTTCCTTTCCAGTATTTAAGGCAATGGACAGAATGGACTCCTTTTTATATTTACTGAACACCTATTCTGTGCAGTGCAGTGGTATTGGTAGATTGTATTTCTTTAATTCTTTTATGGCAGTGACCTGTTTGGAATCTATATAGCATTTTCCTACATTCTCTTCCTACCTCGACTCGTAAGTTTTTTTTTATTTTAGCATTATGAAAAATGTATCACACTGACCTAATGAGTTTAGATACAACTGAAATATGGTCAGGCCTTTGGGGTGTTTGCTTTGTAACCTTGATTTTTGTGGGTAAAGACATACTTGGACATCTAACAAGAAGTCAAGCCATGACTATTGCTGAGACCTAAATAGTGCCACATGTCTTTAGGAAATCTTCCTTCCTGGCCACACTCATCACAGACTCCAAAAAATTTATTCAGCATGGGTCTTATTTGAAGTTTTGGCTTAGCTTTAACATTTAAGCAGCATATCCTGCAAACAGGTTTTGGTTTAGCTTTACATTTCAGTAACATACCCCCACCAAGTAATTTTTTGCAAAATCTTTCCTTCATTTTATTTTGAAATAAGGTTACAATGTAAATACCATTGGAACAGGCACTATAATATTATCACTATTATCTATTAGGGTTATGCAAGGTGTCTTTTTTTTATTTTTTTATTTTTTTTTATTTTTTTTATCTTTTAGATAAGATCTTGCTCTGTTACCCAGGCTGGAATGTGGAGTGTGGTGCTGTGATCATGGCTCACTGCAGCCTCGACCCTCCTGGTCTCAAGCAGTCCTCCCACCTCAGCCTCCAGAGTAGCTGGGATTAAAGGCATAAGCCACTATACCCAGCTATATATATATGTTTTTTGTAGAGATAGGGTCTCACTATGTTGCCCAGACTGTTCTTAAACTACTAGGCTCGAGTAATCCATCTCAGCCCATCTCAGCCTCCCAAATTGCTAGGATTATAGGTGTGAGCCACCAGGCCCAACCTCAAAGCTATTTTTAATTACTTCATTAATCTTTATGGAAAACCTCTGCAGTAGGTATGATTCCCATTTCAGGTAAGTAAACTGAAGCCTAGATGAGTTAACTA
>CAUYLG010062065.1:0-24556 GCA_963573385.1 Cacajao melanocephalus
TGTTAGGGAAAGGATGAGAATCAGAGCATAGATTTTTGAAAACATGTAACTCCTATGAGAATTAGTGGGATGATACAGTTAAGTGTAAAGTGCTACTAAAATATTATTACTGTATTACCATAGGGCCTTATTTACCAAATGACTTTACTTCTGGGCATGATAACTTGTCAATGATGGTCGTGTCTTTGCCTATCTGTTAAAAGTGTCTCCATGGGCCAGGTGCAGTGGTTCATGCCTGCAATCCCAGCACTTTGGGAGGCAAAAGCAGGTGGTTTGCTTGAGCCAAGGAGTTTGAGACCAGCCTGGCCAACACAGTGAAATCCCGTCTCTGTTAGAAATACAAAAATTAGCCAGCCGTGGTGGCATGTGCCTGTAATCCCAGCTACTCTGGAGGCTGAGGCAGGAGAATTGCTTGAATCCAGAAGTGGAGGTTGCGGTGAGCCGAGATCGCGCCATTGCACTCCAGCCTGGGTAACAAGAGCGAAACTCCGTCTCAAAAAAAAAAAAAATCTCCTTAATAAATGTTCTCACCACAGATAAACAGTTTGTGAAGTTACACATATGTTAATTAGCTTAATTTATCCATTCCACAATGTAAACATATTTCAAACATCATGTTGTACACTATAAATATACACAATATTTATTTGTCAACTATAAATACATAGTTTTTTTTTTTCTGCCCAGTGCCTCAGCTCACTGCAACCTCCACCTCCCAGGTTCAAGCAATTCTCCTGCCTCAGCCTTCCAAATAGCTGGGATTTCAGGCATGTGCCACCACTCCCAGCTAATTTTTTATATTTTTAGTGGAGACAGGGTTTCTCCATGTTGGTCAGGCTGGTCTCAAACTCTTGACCTCAGGTGATCCTCCCACCTCAGCCTCCCGAAGTGCTGGGATTACAGGTGTGAGCCACTGCGTCCAGTCCACAAATATTGTAAAAAATGGCCAGGCGCGGTGGCTCAAGCCTGTAATCCCAGCACTTTGGGAGGCCAAGCTGGTTGGATCAAGAGGTCAGGAATTCAAAACCAGCCTGGCCAAGATGGCGAAACCTCATTTCTGCTAAAACTACAAAAATTACCCAGGCTCAGTGGCAGGTGCCTGTAATTTCAGCTACTTGGGAGGCTAAGGCAGGAGAATCACTTGAACCCGGGAGGCAGCGGTTGCAGTGAGCCGAGATCACACCATGGCACTCCAGCCTGGGCAACAGAGTAAGACTTCATCTAAAAAACAAAAACAAAAAACAAACAGCATGCATTTAAAAAGGACTAGGAAGGTTCATTACATCTGAGTAAATAAAGGTTCTGTTTGTTTGTTTAAAGTTATTAATTTAAATAGAGACAGGGTTTCACCATGTTGCCCAGGCTGGTCTTGAACTGCTGAGCTCAAGCAATCTGCCTGCCTCAGCCCCCTAAGGTGCTGGGATTACAGAAATGAGCCACCTCGTCCAGCCAATAAATTAGTTAATGGCTGATTTTTAGGTTCTTTTCTTATCCATACTTTCTGAATTTTCTATACTATACATCCATTGCTTTTATAATAAGGAAAAAAGAGTGAATACAAAAGAAAAATACATAGAAGGAAATACATTAAAATTCAAACAATAATTTAATGGACTGGTGAGGACATGGATTATAATTTTAAAAATCATTGTCTATTTTTAAATGTTCTTGAATTATTTGCATTACTTATTTTTTATTTATTTATTTTTCTCTTCTTTTGTCTGCTTGCTAGGGAATATTTGCATTACTTATTATATGAAAAATTTGATATCAGAAACTTGTAGGAATCTAATTTGCTGTGCTGTCTGAGATTCTCTTCGAAGTCAAATATTTGTGAGTAACTGGAAGCACACACCAAGTGTCAAGTTTTGAAAAGGGAAACTTTTAAGGTTATCAGCCAAAAACATAGTTGTGACTTCCCAGAAAATCTCAGGAAATTTTACCTATAGGCACCAAAGTATGCCCCAGGGGGCTCCTAAAGGGAGTGGGGGTGGGGGTGGGGGCCCAGTGGGGGAGCTGCTGTGGATTCCTTAATATTCACCTAGACCGTCTTTGGCAGCAATGATTGATGGATGATATATAATTAATTTCACTTGACAAGCATAAAGGAAAAATTTCCCTGAGCCACTGTAACCTGAGCTAATGAAACCCTATTTAACCAAGGGTGTGTATTTAGACTGGATCTTACCTTAGTGACTTAGCCATTAGTAGGAATTCATTATTTACCTTTAGGATTCTTATCAGTACTTAGACTCTGTTTGCATGTGATTTTCACCTGATTGCTCAACATACTCAGCGTTATATGATTTGGAAATAAGTGAAAACATTGCAAGATCACAAAGCTAATCTCGACTATCTCATCTCCTTAAAACTTTATGATTTTCTCTTCTCTTTCAGGATGCATTACGGTATCTTCTGGAAAGTTTCTGTGAACAGACAAGACACCTGTCTCAGCTCTCGTTAAACACCAGTCTTCCCATTTCCTTTAAGCCTTTCAGAGATTCAGGCCAGGACCTCATAGCTGATCACTTCTTTAACCCCACAAGGGCAGCAGCATCCTCTGAGGTCTACTACCTGTGACACCCCTCTAGAGAAAGTCCCAGAAAACAAGATGAGTTCAAAGAGTTCATAAGGAACTGGTTTTTTGTTTTTTGTTGTTTTTTTGAGATGGAGTCTCACTCTGTCGCCCAGGTTGGAGTGCAATGGCTCGGTCTCGGCTCACGGCAACCTTCGCCTCCTAGATTCGAGCGATTCTCCTGCCTTAGCCTTCTGAGTAGCTGGGTTTACAGGTGCAGGCCACTAATTTTTGTATTTTCAGTTGAGACAGGGTTTTACCACGTTGGTCAGGCTGGTCTCGAACTCTTGACCTCATGATCCTCCCACCTCAGCCTCTCAAAGTGCTGAGATTACAGGCGTGAGCCACTGTGCGTGGCCTCATAAGGAACTTTTGGGGGAATCTGCAACTATTTATAGTTAACAGTGCACAGGGAGGAAGCCAGGAGATCTGGATTTGGTAGATGACTCTGCCATCTGCCCAGCATGTTCACAAGAGGTGGCGCAGATCCGTGGAGGGGAGGAGGGAGCACTCTGGCAGCAGCCTCCTTGCCTGGGAGCCATGTGACCCTTTGCTTCTCTTTGACTTCCAGGCTGAAGAAGGTTTTAGCCTTCATTTCTACACACCTACCTTTGGGGCCGGGCTCGGTGGCTCACGCCTGTAATCCCAGCACTTTGGGAGGCCGAGGCAGGTGGGTTACCTGAGGTCAGGAGTTTGAGACCAGTCTGACCAACATGGAGGATCCCCGTTTCTACTAAAAATACAAAAATTAGCTGGACGTGGTAGCATATGCCTGTAATCCCAGCTACTCAGGAGGCTGAGGCAGGAGAATCGCTTGAACCTGGGAGGTGGAGGTTGCAGTGAGCCAAGATCATGCCATTGCACTCCAGCCTGGGCAACAAGAGGGAAACTCCGTCTCAAAACAAACAAAGACAGATCTACCTTTGGCAGGCAGCTTACATCCTCCCTCAGCCTTGCTTGGGACCCCTGGCTCCTTGCCTTCTGCACTCTGCCACCATTTTGGGCACCTCAGAGGCACACACTAGAGTTAGGCCCTGTGTTCCTTTCTTGCCTCCTCCAAAAGGATGGTGCCATGTTATTTTTCAGCCCAAAATTCCACAACCACTCTATTTTCTAGTAAACAAAAATTCTATGTTTTTAACCCAAACGTCAATGTTCCTTGTTACCAACGTTGCCTCCAAGTTCTCTCTCATGTATCACAGTCACTCCCACTCAAACGGAAAATCCCCCTCAAGGCGGCTCAGACTTCCTCGCCGTCATGTTTTTCCCACCTACACACACACACACACACTAACATCCATGCATAAGCACGCTGTCCACCTTTGCAGAGCTCATTTATGTTGCAAAGTTCAGCTTTAATGACTTTCCCTCAGAAACCTACACAATATCTCTCAACCTAAAACATTCTCTCCTCTGAACTCCTATAGCTTTCTGGTTCCTCCATTGTAGATACCCTGCACTGTCTTTCTTTCTCTCTTTTCTTTTTTTTTTGAGCCGCAGTCTCACTCCATCACCCAGGCTGGAATGTAGTGGCATGATCTCAGCTCACTGCAACCTCTGCCTTGCGGGTTCAAGTGATTCTCCTGCCTCATCCTCCCAAGTAACTGGGATTACAGGCACACCACCCATGTGCAGCTAATTTTTGTATTTTTAATAGAAATGTGGTTTTACCATGTCGGACAGGCTGGTCTCGAACACCTGAACTCAAGTGATCTTCCTGCCTTAGCCACCCAAAGGGATTATAGGTGTGAGCCACTGTGTCTAACCAGATATCCAGCACTATCTAACTAAAATCAGTTATTTTTCCATAGGTTTCTTCTCTGCTAGGTTGTAGGCTTCTCAAAAGAGAAAGAATTACTAACAATTACCTATGTTTTATATTTGTGTATCTGTAGCAGAGTGTACACTACTGGCTGGGTGTGGTGGCTCACACCTCTAATCCCAGCACTTTGGGAGGCTGAGGTAGGAGGATCACTTGAGGCCAGGAGGTCAAAACCAGCCTGGTCAACAGAGCAAAGCCATGTCTCTACAAAAAGGAAAAAAGAAAGGTGGGTATAGTAGCACGAGCCTGCAGTCCCATCTGTTGGGGAGGCTGAGGCAGGGGGATCCCTTGAGCTCTGGAGATTGAGGCTGCAGTGTGCCATGATTGTGCACCATGCTCCAGCTTTGGCGACCGAGTGAGACCGTGTCTCTAAAATGTGTGTGTCTGTGCGTATGCGTGCTACATAGCAGGTTCTCAATGACTGCTCAATGAATGAAGAACAGAGGTCACCCAGATACTGCAGACTAGTTTTTACATACTTCTGGATTGCTAAGGTGAAAAGCAGATGTGAGAACCAGAAATTGGAATCCGCAACCTGAAAATAATATAGTTCTCCTTTTTAAAGTGCAAATTTCTTACCAATAAAGACGAAACCACTCTTTTCTTCTTCTTCTTCTTCTTTTTTTTTTTTGAGAGAGTTTCATTCTCGTAGCTCAGGCTGGAGGGCGGTGGCACCATCTTGGCTCACTGCAACCTTCACTTCACAGGTTGAAGCGATTCTCGTGCCTCAGCCTCCTAAGTAGCTGGGACTACAGGCTATTCCTGACCTCAGGTGATCAGCCCACCTCAGCTTCCCAAAGAGCTAGGATTACAGGCATGAGTCACCACACCCAGCCGAATAAACTGTTCTTCACAAATCAAGATGCTACATCTAAGTCACTTTCTTCTATCATACTCTCATGAAAACCTAAGAAAATGCATGGGCCAATCCTTTCCCTGGAAATATGCACACATACACATCCAGACACTTATGTATAAATTTACATTTTTATTGAGTAATAGTATCAAACTTATAAAAAGTTGCAAAAACATAATAAAAATAACATTAGAAACATCCACAGACTGGATGGCATAGGTGCAGTTGCCATTAAAGAGATTCAGCCGACTGGACGTGACGGCTCACACCTGTAATCCCAGCACGGAGGCTGAGGCAGGCAGATCACCTGAAGTCAGGAAATCGAGACCAGCCTGGCCGACATGGTGAAACCTTGTCTCTACTAAAAATAGAAAAATTAGGCCAGGCGTGGTGGCTCATGCCTGTAATCCCAGCACTTTGGGAGGCTGAGGCGGGCAGATCACAAGGTCAGGCGTTCAAGACCAGCCTGGCCAACATGGTGAAACTCCGTCTCTACTAAAAATACAAAATATAGCTGAGAGTGGTGGTGGGTGCCTGTAATCCCAGCTATTCCAGAGACTGAGACAAGAAAATCTTTTGAACCCAGAAGGCGGAGGCTGCAGTGACTCTAGATCACACCATTGCACTCCAGCCTGTACAACAGGGTGGGACTCTGTCTTAAAAGAAAAAAAAAAGAAACTTTCATATATCCTTTACCAGATTCACCTATTAACATCATTTGTTTTGTGATTTTATTCCTCTGGCTTGCCCATTCTCACTCTGCGTGTGTGTGTGTGTGTATGAGTGTGTATAAAACTTTTTCTTGAAGTATTTGAGGGTTAGCTGCATATATTAAGTATTTACCCATAAATATTTCAGTGAGTATTTCTCAACAATAAGATATTGTCCTATGTCATCATAGCACAGTTATCACTTCATAAATTTACGTGCTTTTATCTAATTCACCATCTCTATTCCGATTTTGTCAGTTGATCTAATGATATCTTTTACAGCACTGTTTTTCCCTCCTGTACAGGATCCAGTCATGAGGACGGAGTCCCCTTGATGGGATTACTGTCTTTATAAGAAGAGGAAGAGAGCCAGCCTTCTTTCCCTCCACCGAGTCAGAATACAAGTAGCAGGTGGCTGCCGTAACCCGGGGGAGGGCTTTCACCAGAACCTGGCTGTGCTGCCCCCCCAGTCTTGCTCTTCTAGCCCCAAGAGTGTGAGGAATCAGTGTTTGTTGTTTAAGCTACCCCCGTCTGTTGTATTTGATTATAGCAGCCCAAGTATCTGAGACAGTCCTCTTCTCCCCTTATGAATAATGTAATAAAACCAGGCACAGTGGCTTTCTACCTGTAATCACAGCAATTCGGGGGCCAAGGAAGGGGGAACACTTGAACCCAGGAGTTCACGACCAGCCTGAGCCACAGAGTGTGACTCCCAAAAACAAAATTAGCCTGACATGGTTGTGGGCACCTGTAGTCCGGAGGCTGAGGTGGGAGGATTGCTTGAGCCCTGGAGATCTAGGCTGCAGTGAGCCATGATTATGCCACCGCACTCCAGCCTGGGTGACAGACTGGCATCTTGTCTCAATAAGGATAATAATAATAATGCAATGCTGATGAGGTAGGGCAGTCTTTGCCCCAGTACCTAAAGGGTAGTGATACTCTGTGGGAGCACTCAGCCATAGGTTTTGGTTTAGATTGGGATGCACGTGACCTTAGGCGAACATCTTAATCTCTCTGTACATCAGTATCAACATCTTCAAACAGGGATAATAATGCCACCTGACTTATAATGTTGTGAAGGTTAAAGATCCATACATGTAAAGTGCTTAGAAAAGTGTCAGCATATAGAAGGCACTATGTAAATATTAGCTATTATAGATAGAATATAAGCTCCGTGAGGTCAAGGATTTTACTTCCTGATATATCCCCACTGCCTGGAAGAGCGTCCCATATAGAGTAAGACCATATCCCACAAAATGAGCGAAAAATGCAAAGAAGTCTCATGCCTGCAGTCCCAGCTACTCAGGAAACTGACAGGAAGATGGCTTAAAGCCAGGAGTTTGCGGCTGAGTGGGATATGACCGCACCTGGAAATAGCCACTGTGCTTCAGTCTGGGTAACAGAGAGAGGCTAACGTCTCTAAAACAAAGTAAAATAAAACTTAAAAAGGAAAAAATCAGCTTGGGCGACATGATGAAGCCCTGTCCCTACAAAGAATACAAAATATTTAAAAATTAGCAGGACATGGTGGCGCATACTTACAGTCTTAGCTACTTGGGAGGCTGAGATGCGAGGATCACCGGAGCCCAGGAAGTTGAGGCTGCAGTGAGCCATGATTGCAACACTGCATTCTAGCCTGGGTGACAGAGCGAGACCCTGCCTCAGAAAAAAAAGAAAGAAAGAAATGAAATTCAAGAATCAGAAAGACGCTGGAATTCTCCAGCTGATGTACAGTTTCCTACTTGGCTTGACGTTGAGTGCAGCTGGCTGAGAACTCCGCAGCTCCTCATTAGGCCTGAACTCTTGAGGGATACTTCGCTCCTACTGTCTCAGGCAGCGAATTCCTCAGTTGGAGGCTTTGTTCTCTTACCACAGGATGGAAACACAAAGGCCAAAAGGCAGGTGCAGCTAACCAAGACTGAACACTCTGGTTGATGGAAAAGCTTCCCTGGTCCTCGCCTCCAGCAGACAGAGGAAAAAACCATACCTAGCCTGCCTTGCCTGCTGCCTTTTTTCAAAACAGTTTGACCTCTGTGTTTAATGACTTTAATTGCAGAGTAGGGGATCCTGAGCAGTAGGTTGCTTCAGGAGGTTGCGGGTTAGCAAATGGATATTCCAGGCAAGCCGTCTGTAGACTGAATGAACACTATGTCTCCTTCATATATGAGCTATGTCCTCAGCAGGCCTGAGGGGTAGAGACCAAGATTTCTGAAAGCGTTGTTTTCTACCCCTCATCAGAATTATTAGCATCCTTGCTAAAAATGCAGGTTTCAGGGCTTCGCTTCAGAACAGCTAAATCCGCATTGGCATTGGCAGGGGGTGGAGAAGAGATGAGGACAGCGTGTGAAGTGGAGTAGAGCAGGAATCTTTTTTTTTTAATTAATAAAATTTATTTTTTAGGGTTGTTCTACGTTCATAGCAAAATTGAGCAGAAAGTGCAGAGACTTCCCATATACCCCTTGTCACAACCTTCTCCACTATCAATATCTGTGCCACCACATTTGTTTTAATTTTTATTTATTTATTATTATTTTTTGAGACAAAGTCTCACTATGTCACCCAGGCTAGAGTGCAGTGGCACGGTCTCAGCTCGCTCTGCCTCCCATGTTCAAGTGATTCTCCTGCCTCAGCCTCCCAAGTAGCTGGATCTACAGGCACGTGCCACCACACTCAGCTAATTTTTGTATTTTTAGTAGAGACGGGGTTTCACTATGTTGGCCAGGCTGGTCTCGAACTCCTGACCTCAGGTGATCTGCCTGCCTCGGCCTCCCAAAGTGCTGGGATGACAGGTGTGAGCCACCGAGTGCTGCCTGATGTTTCTACTGTCTCCACAGTTCTGTCTTTTCCAGAATGTTCTATAATTGGAATCATTCAGTATATAATGTTTTCATACTGGCTTCTTTTATTTCATAAAATGTGTTTGAGGGTTCTCCATGTCCTTTCATGGCTTGATAGCTCATTTCTTTTTAGAATTGAATAATATTTCATTGTCTGCCTGTACCGCTGTTTATCCATTTACCTACTGAAGAACATCTTAGCTGCTTCCAGGTTTTGGCAATTATAAATAAAGATGGCATAAACATCCATGGGCAAGTTTTTGTCTGCACACAAATTTTTGTGGAGTTTCTTTTGTTTTGTTTTGTGTTTTGAGACAGGGTCTTGCTCTGTTGCCCAAGCTGGAGTGCAGTGGCGTTGCCATGGCTCACTGCAGCCTCATCCTCCCAGACTCAAGCAGTCCTCCCAGCTCAGCCTCTACCTCACCCTAAGTAGCTGGGACTACAGGTATGCACTTTCATGCCTGGGTAATTTTTTAAATACTTCTTTGTAGAGATGGAATCATGCTCTGTTGCCAGGGCTGGTCTCAAACATGTAGACTCAAAATCCTGCCTCAGCCTCAGCTGGGATAAGAGGTGTGAGCCACTACACCCAGCTCTTATTAAGATCTTAATAAAATTTTAATTCATTTGGACAAATACCAAGGAGCAAGATTGCTGGATCATATGGTAAGAGTATGTTTAGTTTAAACCTTCTTCCAAAGTGGCTGTACCATTTTGCATTCCTACCAGCAATGCATGAGAGTTCCTTCGCATCCCCACCAGCAATGCATGAGAGTTCCTTCGCATCCCCACCAGCAATGCGTGAGAGTTCCTTCGCATCCCTACCAGCAATGCGTGAGAGTTCCTTCGCATCCCCACCAGCGATGCGTGAGAGTTCCTTTGCTCCACATCCTTGCCAGTATTTGGTGTTGTCAGTGTTCTATATGCTGGTCTTTCTAATACATGGGTAGTGGCATCATGTCGTTGTTTTAATTTGCAATTCCCTGAGGAGGACATGTGATGATGAATATCTTTTCATTTGCTTACTTGGAATCTGTTTATTTTCTTTTTTTTTTTAATTTTTAAAATATTTTATTAATATAAAGATGGGGTTTCACCATGTTGGCCAGGCAGGTTTTGAACTCCTGACCTCAGGTGATCCACCCACCTCAGCCTCCCAAAGTGCTAAGAATCTGTTTATTTTCTTTGGTGAAATGTCTATTCAGGTCTTTTGCCTATTTTAAAATTCAGGTTCAATTTTCTTATTGTCAAGTTTTAAGAGTTGTTTCTATATTTTATTATTTTTATTTTTAATTTTTTTGAGACGGAGTTTTGCTCTTGTTGCCCAGGTTAGAGTGCAATGGTGCAATTGGCTCACTGCAACCTCCACCTCCCAGGTTCAAGCAATTCTCCTGCCTCAGCCTCCCAAGTAGCTGGGATTACAGTCATGTGCCACCACGCCCAGCTAATTTTTTGTATTTAGTAGAGATGGGGTTTCATCATGTTGGTCAGGCTGGTCTCGAACTCTTGACCTCATGTGATCCACTTGCCTCAGGCTCCCGAAGTGCTGGGATTACAGGCATGAGCCACAACACCTGACCGAGAGTCGTTTGTATATTTTAAATAACAATACTTTATCAAATGTATATTTTGCAATTATTTCCTCTTAGGCTATGACTTTCCATTCTCTTGAGGAATCTGCCTTTTTAAGCAGCTCGTTCATGCATGCAATAAAGTTTAAGGGTCACCCAACACCTAAGAGGTGAGGAAATATTATTTTCAACCATCAAAACCTAACAATGCACTTTAGTTTTGCTTGTAAACACAATTCTATAAATAACATATAATTAATGTAATTAAAATATACATTGGTGAACTTGGCACACACACAAAAATCTTTATTAGCTCTTATCTAGTTTTATGAAAATGGATGGAGCATAAGAAAAAGTCAGGAGATCTGCATTCTAACAGGAATTTTACTACTAATTAGTCCTATGACCTTAAACTGATCTTTTTCTGCATCTCTAGATCCTCGTTTCCTTGGGTGTGAAATGATGGGGATTCATGAGATGAGCTTTAAAGTTCCCTGTGGTCCTGTGGCTTCATCAAAGCCCAGACAAGGAGCCTATTTCTAGCAATGAAAATCCTGAGTAAACATGGGTGGTACATATTAATAAGAAATCCCTTTGATTTGGCATCTTTTAGACTTTGGGTAACGATCCTCAGAGTTAGGATTTAATGCAGACTTGACTAATGCATAAATTAAGCAAGGTTAGCGTCCCTACCAAAGTGCCACTATGGTCGGTAAAACAAACCCAGATTGATAATGGATAAATTTAAATGAGAAAGTGTATGTGTGTATACACAATTACGTATAGGGCAGAACATAGAGAATTTCAGACTCAACAGACTTTGTGAATGCAAAGAGAAACGAAAATAGAAACCATGGAATAGCCAGATGGCTGAGCCTTCTATTTTTAAATATATCATGAGTTCTGTGGGAGTATGTCAATGAATAGCACTAGGAAAAATGTGGTAACCTTTAGTGTTTCTGCTTTTTAAACAAACCAATATCATATAAGGTGTCAAATATCAAGGAAACTATGTAATGAAATGAAAGAAGCGAATGCTTTTAAGTCCATCCAGCTCAGCCTTCAATATTACCCCGTGATTGAAAGCACTAATGAAACGTTCTTCATGCTTGAAGCTGCAAGTTATTTACCATGACTGTAATATTTCCAAGAAATACCGAAATTAGTACGTGAAGTTTCCTTTTTCCCCCCTCTCACATATCTACACTTAACTTCTTTTCAAATGCCATGATATAGTCATGGCATAACAAAATGTGACAGAATAAACACATCCGTGGGTCATCGATGAGCCAAACTTTGTGAAACATCTAAGAAAATGTGTTTGAAAAAGAACTGCACGGTTCAGAATTTTAGAGTAACTCGCGAATCAGCGAACCCAGTCAGAAGATTACTCACTTAAGAATGATATAATTACTTTCAGTTTGCTTAAAGCCAGGGAAAAGTTGACACAGCGATTAAAGGAAAATGGGTGAAAAAAATAGAGTTACATTATACCGACTAAATTCAGGCTGTTCCAAGGATAGGCCCGAAGCTTATTTGAGGAAAGATTATCTTGACAAATTGGATAAACATTCTCTGCATGACAGGACGCTGATGGAGAGTCTGCTCTGCAAGCACACCTGGTGGTGCTCTGCGCAGTGTTTGACCAAGGTGTTCAGCTTGCCCGAGTTCTCCCAGGGGCTTTGTTTAACGTTTGGCAGGTAGAGGCAGAGCCAGGAGAGGCCTTGGTAACGGTTGTTGGGCTCTGCAGATGTCTTACCCCACCCCAGCCCCACCCCCACCCCCATCTCCCCATTTGGGCTAAAACAACTCTGACTAGACCAGTCCACAAAAGGCAACATCAGACTTTAACAAACAGTTCGTACTTAAGGAGGGCTGCAGTCTAATGTTCCTAAGGCAAATAAAAATGGCAGTGCAAATAAATGCATCAACACCCCCCGTCTTTTCTGGCTTCCTTCCATAGTCAACTGGGATGGAGAGGTCAGGTCCAACACAGGGCATTACTATGGATGCAGACTTTCCGGCGCACCAAGCGTCCTGGTGCCAGGGGAGAGGAAGCACAAATTTGGTGCACTTCTGCTCAAGGCCAGGCTTACCTGGACCAATTGACTACAGACCTGGAGAATCAGCGGCCTCCTGAAAGTTTCTGTAGCAACTCTGGCATTGCCAAATTGTCTCAACCTCTTGGGTAGCCTGAAAGCGTGTCTTTGCTATAACTTCAGATCCTTGGAAAGCAATCACCCTAGAGGCAGTAATTTGAGAACGGCTCTTAGTGTTGGCCATTTGATATTTTCTAGTGCTGCTCTGTGACTCAGGGAAGCACTGATTTGGGGAGCAGTATATCTAGAAATGTCATTAGACAGTGTGGGGATTTCCAATGCATTCGGGACCCCCAGAGTGAAATGAACAACTTAGAACAATTTTGCATTTTGCTAGGTCAAATTGGTTCAACCAAAATTGCTTTGTGTCAACTTGCTTTAAGCCTGAAGTCAACTTGTAGCCAATCCAGTGGTTCCAAGCATAAAGGCCTCACATTATTGTGCTGGCTACATTGGTTAGAAATTGAGTTAGGAATAACAGTGGTTTTAATTTGTTAATTTTATAAGTCCTTGGGAAGCTATTCCTGGGTGCTAGGATGCGAAGCACCATGGAGCTCCACCCTCCACAAAGTCCACTTTGCAATTTTCAAAGGAGAACTTCAGTTTTACAGATGCTAAAGCCACACTCTCGTCTTCAACGTGAACACGCCTCCTGTCTCTCTCCACCCACTGCCTCATTTCTCTGCCTCTCCCCTTAGACTTTTCCAACAAATAAACAAACTGAATATTGTAAAAATCAAATCCTGGGAAAAATCCAGAACGATGACCTTGCTTGATTCAAAGTCAGCTGACATTTAATGTGTGTCTGCTTCATCCCTAGACATATCTTGTATAATCCTCACGCAGGGAAACAAGTATTATTTATCTTCACCTTAAGTATGTGAAATCTGAAGTTTAAAAGACATTGAGTTACAAATCCAGGTTCACACAGCTGGAATGTCAAGAACCCAGGAGTTATTTTCAGTGACTTTGTGCTGGATTCAGTCCCAGGGTTCCTTTTCCAAGACTACACTTCTGTGTCTTTTAAAGACTGATAGGGTTGGCGGGGCACAGTGGCTCACACCTGTAATCCCAGCACTTTGGGAGGTCGAGGTGGGCAGATCACCTGCAGTCGGCAGTTCCAGACCAGCCTGACCAACGTGGAGAAACCCTGTCTCTACTAAAAATACAAAAAATTAACTGGGCATGTAGCACTGAAATGTCCTTTGATGTGATAAAGAAAATAAAAAAAAAATTTTTTTAATTGAAAAAAAAGAAAATTAACTGGGCATGGTGGTGCATGTTTGTAATCCTAGCTACTTGGGAGGATGATGCAGGAGAATTGCTTGAACCTGGGAGGCAGAGGTTGCAGTGAGCCGAGATCATGCCATTGCCCTTCAGCCTGGGCAACAAGAGTGAAACTCCATCTCAAAAAAAAAAAAATTGATAGAGTCAGTCGTGTGCAGTGGCTCATGGCTGTAATCCCAGCACTTTGGGAGGCCAAAGCGGGTGGATCACCTGAGGTCAGGAGTTCAAGACCAGCCTAACCAACATGGAGAAACCCTGTATACTAAAAACACAAAATTAGCCCGGAGTGGTGGCACATGCCTGTAATCCCAGCTACTCGGGAGTCTGAATTGGGAGAATTGCTTGAACCGGGGAAGCAGAGGTTGTGGTGAGCCAAGATGGCATCATTGCACTATAGCCTAGGCAACAAGAGCAAAACTCCATCTCAAAAAAAAAAAAGAGAGTCAAAGTTGATTATTTTTCCTGGTATTATTTCAGAGCATTAAAAAAATGTTTTAGTGATATATGTTAATTATATCTTATTTTCTAAGCTTGACATTTGAAATAAAATTTTAAATGTAGTTTACTGGCAATGGGAGGTGTTTTGGTGTTATTTGAGTCTCAGTTGAAATCCTGCCTCTGGCTATATAATCATGAATTCATTACTTAACCTTCAGTGGCCTGTTTCTGAATCTGTAAAATGAAAAGAAAGATAGTTACCTCCCAGGGTTGAATTTTTTTATGCTGCTATTTATCCTTAGATATTATCCGTCTCTCTTAGTGGACTATGAGCTTCTTTTAAGCATGGACTTTGTCCTCATCATCTATGTATCTTTTATTTATTTCATTGGGTTGTGCGTATACTATTTGTTGAGTAAATAAATTATTTATATGATTGCATTTGTCACATGTTAGGATCTCAATAAAAGTTTTATTTTCCTTTTTTCTTTTCTTTTTAAGGACTAATAAGGTGTTTATCAGAGAAGAGTAAAAAAACTGCTCAAATAGGCCGGACGCGGTAGCTCACACCTGAGGCCGAGGTGGGTGGATCACCTGAGATCGGGAGTTCGAGACCAGCATGACAAACATGGGAAACCCCATCTCTACTAAAAATACAAAATTAGCCAGGCATGGTGATGTGTGTCTGTAATCCCAGCTACTCGGGAAACTGAGGCAGGAGAGTCACTTGAACCCGGTAGGCGGAAGTTGCAGTGAGCTGAGATCGTGCCATTGCACCCCAGCCTGGGCAACAAGAGTGAAACTCCATCTCAAAAAAAAAAAAAAAAAAAAAAAAAGCTCAAATAATTTTAGGCAACTGTGAACAAAAATGGAGGAGATACACAGCTGTATCCTTTTTTGTGGAGGCAAAGGAGTCTCTTCAAGTGATCCATATTGGTACAGGGAGGTGTCTCAACAGGTGCATTACAACACGATGCCACAAGACCAGGCCATATAATGGAAGAGTCAAGGTCCAGATTATCAAAGAATTAAGAGAGCACATGGCCGGATGTGGTGGCTCACACCTATAATCTCACACTTTAGGAGGCTGAGATGGGCAGATCACTTGAGGGCAGGAGTTCAAGACCAGCCTGGCCAACATGGTGAAACCTCATCTTTAAAAAAGAAAAAAACAGAGAGCACAATGGGCCATCTTCCCTATGTCTCAGAAATGCTGAAGAAGTTGTTGAAGAATCGGTCTTGCCATTCTCTAGGAATCATGTTCCTGTTTAATTCACCTGGCTGCTGCTGCTTCACTTCTGTGTAGGTATTGAGACTCTGCATAGGGACAAAAGAAAAAGCCAAAGAAAAATGATTAAACACAAAAGAAGACAAACTATTTGCTCATATTTTATACATAAGTAATATTGGGCGTCACACCTTTCCTAAGATCAGTCTGGATTCCAGAGCAGGTCTGATTTTAGAGAGCACTAAAACATCTGCCTATCAGTCTTAAATTATTCAAATAGAGGGTACGAGAGGAGGCAGAGAAATGAAGGAAAGGGTACTCATTTGAGGGAACGAAACACTATAGAAGCTGGTTATGCCCGGTAGTGTTCATGATGCCTTGGGCCAGTAACTTCAGTTATTTATTATCATGGCCACCTGTTTCCTCCCTGCAAAACTAGAGAAGAGTGGGGATTGGTTCAACTCTGGTGTCAAAATATGTGTGTGTGTGCGTGTATGTGTGTTTGTGTGTGTGCGTGTGTGTATGTGTGTTCGTGCGGGGGTGGGGGGAAGGTTTATTTTTTGTTTTTGTTTTTGTTTTTTTGAGACAGAGTCTCACTCTGTCACCCAGGCTGCAGTGCAATGGCTGATTTGAACTCACTGCAACCTCTGCCTCTGAGGCTCAAGCGATCCTCCCACCTCAGCCTCCTGAGAAGCTGGGACTAAAGTTTGTACCCACCTAATTTTGGTACTTTTTGTAGAGATAGGGTCTTGAACTCCTGGACTCAAGCAATCCATCTGCCTCAGTCTCCCAAAGTGCTGGGATTATAGGCATGAGCCACCACACCTGGCTCTATTTAATTTAAATTAAAAATTCAGTGCCTAAGTTGCACAAACCACATTGCAAATGCTAAGCAGCCACATCTCCACTTACTATCATATTAGACAGTGTAGATATAGAACATTTTCACCATCTCCGAAATGTTTACTGAACAGCACTGTCTAATAATGTAGAAGAATCCCCTCATCTACTTAACTCTGACTCTCTAGACCTGTCTGCAGTATCTGTCCATCTACCTTCCCTTTTGTGCCAATGGAAGACGTGTTCCCGATTCTATCAGAGAACCAACCCCTCCATGTGTCATCTGAATCACCGTTTCTCTCACCAAGTCAAGGGACTTGCTTTCTGTCTCACCATTCCGTATGGTAACTTTTCCCCTTTCTACTGAATTATTCTTATTGACAAAATGTCAAATCTTTTAAAAAATAATATTTCTCAGTTGGGTGTTGGGAGAAAATTTTTAAAAAGTAAAAATAAAAAATAATATTTCTCACTTCTGGAAAATGAAATAGACTCACTTTTTTTATTACTCCTGCTAAGTACAATGAAAAAATTCTGGACACTTTATATATAAATATATCTATATATAATATATAGATATATGTAGATATTACATATATATTTACATCAATATTATATATAAAGTATATTGATAAGATATACATCTATATCTTATCAATATATTTTGATAAGATATAGATATATATCTTATCAATATATTTTGATATATATCTTATCAATAAATTTTACATATAATATTAATCTATATATCTATCTAGATAGATATAGATATAGATATAGATATCTCAAGGCTCAGCTCAGAAAGATGGAGGGAAAAGCCAGGCTGGCTAGAAAACTTGAGGCCCAAAGGAAAACACAGTAATGAATTTCCTGGGTTTCCTTTTCTTTTCTTTTCTTTTTTTTTAGACAGAGTCTCACTCTGTCCCCAGGCTGGAGTGCAGTGGCACGATCTTGGCTCACTGCAACCTCCAGTTCCCTGGTTCAAGCGATTCTCCTGCCTCAACCTCCCAAAGTGCTGGGATTACAGGGGTGAGCCACCGCACCCAGATCCTGGGTTTTCTTTTTGTCTCATATGTCTCAGACTTGGAGCTGAACAAGCTGGCGACCCAGAAATGCTAATAAATGCAGACAAAACCACCCCAACGAAAACCTGCTCTCTCTTGCCAAAGAACCAGGAAGGGGGGAGCCTAGCAAAACAGAGAAGTTTTAGATAATAACTGCTTCGGTCCAGCCAAACACCACAGAAAAACTGTGGCACCACCTCCACACCGGCCAGCAAAGGCCAAATAGGGACCTAGAATTTCACCCTTGTGAGACCGTGCAAGATAACACAGCACCCACACTGGGATGGTGTCAGAGAAGACCAATCATCCCTACTGACCAGTAACAAGACTCTACTCCCAGCCCAGTTTTCCGTAGAGACACCTATGGATTCTAGACTTTTACCCCCACCTGGGAGTAATAAGCATTCTTCCTCATCGCCACCTAACAGGGTGGAGGAAAGCCCAGTGGAGAGTCGGGATATTCGCCAGCACCGTGGTAGCAAGGTCACTGACAAGGCCACTGCAGCATAGTGGAGACCATGCCGGGAGCTGGAACCTCCTGTGATTTAGTAACAGGGAGCACTCCCATCTCAGTTGTAAGCAGAAGCTTAATGATTAAGTGGGATTTTTTTTCTTTGAGACAGAGTCTCGTTTTGTTGCCCAGGCTGGAGTGCAATGGCACCATCTCTGCTCACTACAACTGCTGACTCCAGGTTCAAGCAATTCTCCTGCCTCAGCCTCCTGAGTAGCTGGGATTACAGGTGCGCACCGCCCCCTCCCCACCTCTGCACCCACCTAGTATTTTTGTGTTTTTAGTAGAGATAGGGTTTCACCATGTTGGCCAGGCTGGTCTCAAACTCCTGACCTCAGGTGATCCGCCCACCTCAGCCTCCCAAAGTGCTGGGATTAAGGTGTGAGCCTTAAACTGGATTTCTAAGTCAAGATGGCAGTGATGAGGCAGCACTCTTCCTTCCCTTGCAAGAGAGATGTCAGAGAAAGACAACTAAAACAGAATTTTTATTTATTTATTTATTTATTTATTTTTCCAAGATGCGGTTTCACCATATTGGTCAGGCTGGTCTCGAACTCCTGACCTCAGGTGATCTGTCCACCTCAGCCTCGCAAAGTGCTAGGATTACAGGCGTGAGCCACCGCTCCTGGCAAAACAGAATTTTTTTTTTTTAATTTTTTTTTTAATACATGGTTTCATCGTGTTGGTCAGGCTGGTTTTGAACTCCTGACCTCAGGTGATCTGCCCACCTTGGCCTCCAAAGTGCTTAGATTACAGGCATGAGCCACCACG
Source organism: Cacajao melanocephalus (assembly GCA_963573385.1). NCBI lineage: Eukaryota > Metazoa > Chordata > Mammalia > Primates > Pitheciidae > Cacajao > Cacajao melanocephalus. The sequence goes on from CAUYLG010062065.1 coordinate 18,610, forward strand.
CCCAGCCCAAAACAGAATTTTTAAATAAGATGCAGAGTCTCAAAACATAATATGAAAATATCTGATTTTCTTCTTTTTTTTGAGATGGAGTCTTGCCCTGTCACCAGGGTGGAGTGCAGTGGTACAGTCTCAGCTCACTGCAACCTCCGCCTCCCAGGTTCAAGCAATTCTTCTGCCTCAGCCTCCCATGTAGCTGGGACTACAGGCACGTGCCAAACGCCCAGCTAATTTTTGTATTTTCAGTAGAGATGGGGTTTCACCATGTTGGCCAGGATGGTCTCGATCTCTTGACCTCGTGATCCACCTGCCCCGGTCTCCCAAAGTGCTGGGATTACAGGTGTGAGCCACTGCGCCCTGACTAAAAATATCTGATTTTCAATGAAAAATCACTCATCTTCTCAGAAATCAGGAAGATTTCCTAAAAAAAAAAAAAAAAAAAAAAAAGACAATCAGTAGATTCCAATTCCAAGATAATAGAGACATTAGAATTCTCTCATAAAGATTTTAAAGCAGCCATGCTAAAATGCTTCAGTGAGGCCAGGTGCGATGGCTCACCCCTGTAATTCCAGCACTCTGGAAGGCTGAGATCCAGATTATTTACAAATATAGACATAGAAACTTTTAAACAATTAAAAAATTTTAATAAATTATATTAGCAAGTAGAATTAACAAATTTTGTTAGCAAACAGAATTCAGTAACATATAAAAGTAATATAGGCTGAGAGATCAGCCTGGCCAACATGGTGAAACCCCGTTTCTACTAAAAATTCAAAAATTGCCAGACGCATTGGCTCATGCCTGTAATCCCAGCACTTTGGGAGGCCAAGGCAGGTGGATCACCTGAGGTCAGGAGTTCAAGACCAGCCGGACCAATATGTTGAAACCCTGTGCTACTAAAATTACAAAAATTAGCCAGGCGTAGTGATGTGTGCCTGTATTCCCAGCTACTCGGGAGTCTGAAGCAGGAGAATCACTTGAACCTGGGAGGCGGAGATTGCAGTGAGCTGAGATCACGCCACTGCATTCCAGCCTAGGTGACAGAGCCAGACTCCATCTTAAAAAAAAAAAGTACAAACATTAGCTGGGTGTGGTGGTGCACACCTGTAATCTCAGCTACTGAGGTGGGAGAATTGCTTGAACCCAGGAAACAGAAGTTGCTGTGAGAGGAGATCACACCACTGCACTCTAGCCTGAGAGACAGAGCCAGACTCCATCTCAAAAAAAAAAAAGTAATATAATGTAAAGGTAATATATAACAAGAATTATACATATGACCAAGAGAGATTTATTTCAGGCATGTAAGGTTGGTTCAATACTTAAAAATTAGCTGGGCACAGAGGCTCACACCTATAAACCCAACACTTTGGGGGGCAGAGTCATAAAGATCAGTTGAGCTTAAGAGTTCAGGACCAGCCTAGGCAACATAGTGAGACTTTGTCTCTGCTGAAAATTAAAACCATGGGTGTGCATGGTGCCATGTGCCTGAAGTCCCAGCTACTCAAGAGGCTCAGGTGGGAGGATAACTTCAGCCCTGGAGGCCAAGCCTGCAGTGACTTATGATGCGCCACTGCCCTGCAGCCTGGACGACAGAGACAGACCCTATCTCAAAAAAATTTAAAAATATAAAAATTTGGAAACTAATTAATAAAACCCACCATAATAACAGGCTTTAAAAAATTACATGATTATATCAATGGATACAGAAAACACTTATGACAAAATTCCACACCTATTTATGATTTCAAAAACTTTTGGAGGCTAGGCACAAGTATATATATAATATATATTATATAAAATAGTTATCATATATATTAAAAATACAAATATATATTTGTATATATAAGGATATGTATTATATAATATATAATATATATATTAAAAATACAAATATATATATTTGTATTTTCAGAAGAGACGGTGTTTCACCATGCATGGTGGTGGGCACCTGTAATCCTAGCTACTCGGGAGGCTGAGGCAGGAAAATTGCTTGAACCTGGGAGGCAGAGGTTACAGTGAGCCAAGATCGCACCATTGCACTCCAGCCTGGGCAACAAGAATGAAACTTTGTCAAAAAAAAATTAAAGGCTAAAATTGATAAGACTATAATGATTGAACATGGGTGGAGGCAGAAATTAAAAGAAGGAAGTAGTCCATATCCTCTCCTAAATTTCTGTCTTCAATAACCAGGTAGGTGGTGTGGGGAAAAGGGGTGTGTTTATGAGAGAGGTTTTGCATTATAAGGAGTAGATTGTGGAAAATCAAGAAAATTAAGGTGATCCATTCCGGTATGCCTGGGAGTGGTGAAGGCAAAGACAAGTAAATGAGAGGAGTCCCTTGGAGGGTTCTTCCAGTCAAAACAGTTGGTGAATCACTGCTACCTTGGGTTTAAACAAGAAGCACTCAAATGCTAGAATTCAAATGAACACTGATGGTGATGCCTCAAGCCTGTAATCCCAACACTCTGGGAGGCCGAGGTGGGCGGATCACTTGAGGTCAGGAGTTTGAGAGCAGCCTGACCAACATGGTGAAACCCCGTCTCCACTAAAGATACAAAAATTAGTTGGGCATCATGGTGGGTGCCGATCATTTCAACTACTTGAGAGGCTGAGGCAGGAGAACCACTTGGACCTGGGAAGCGGAGGTTGCAGTGAACCAAGATCATGCCACTGCACTCCAGCCTGAGCGAAAGAGTAAGACACAGTCTCAAAAAAAAAAAAAGGCCCCAATATCAATCCTTGTCCCCAGAATGCTATCAATCTATCATTATAACATACTAGTTTTCGGCTAGGCACAGTGGCTCACGCCTGTAATGCCCGCACTTTGGGAGGCCGAGGGGGATGTATCACTTGAGATCAGGAGTTCGAGACCAGCCTGGCCAACTCCTAGCCCCATCAGGAATTGTGAAACCCATCTCCACTGAAGACACAAAAATTAACCGAATATGGTGCCAGACACCTGTAATCCCAGCTCCTCAGGAGGCTGAGGCAGGGGAATTGCTTGAACCCAGGAGGTAGAGGTTGCAGTGAGCAGGGATCGCGCCACTGCACTTCAGCCTGGGCCACAGAGCGAGACTCCATCTCAAAACACAGACACACACACACACACACACACACACACACACACACCCCTCAAAAAACTGGTTTTCAATAAATCAGCAAAGAGAAGACAGTGGCAGTTCAGACTTGAAGTGGCCAAAGGCAGAGTAAGGACAGTGCTGTGGTGAGTTGCTGTGCTCACATCTGCTTTTCAAACAGCCGCTGTCCTCCGGCTTTTGCCTCTGAACAAGGAACAAGGAAATACCACATATGTGACGTGACAGGATGCCAGCAGAGAAGCCTTGATCACTGTGTAAAATACGCGCAACCCTCTTCTGTCAGGTCCACGTGGTCTTAGCCCATGTGATTTTCTGCCCCTGAACTCACTTCTCTTTTACCTCTCATCATCCTGCAACTCCCTAGAGCATGTGGCTCTATCCCTCACCTCCCAGCTTTCTCATTAATTGGGTGGTTTATGGTGTTTCCATTTGAGGATAACAGAGATAAAACGGCCTTTTAAAAAAAAACAACAAAAAGCTGGGTGCAGTGGCTCAAGCCTGTAATCCCAGCACTTTGGGAGGCCGAGGTAGGTGGATCACCTGAGGTCAGGAGTTCAAGACCAGCCTGGCCAACATGATGAAACCCAGTCTCTACTAAAAATACAAAAATTAGCCAGGCAGCGGCGGTGCATGCCTGTAATCCTAGCTATTCAGGAGGCTGAGGCAGGAGACTCGCTTGAACCTGGGAGGCAGAGGTTTCAGTGAGCTGAGATGGCGCCATTGCACTCCAGGCTGAGCAACAGAGCGAAACTCCTTCTAAAAAAAAAAAGTGTTCTCCTATTACTCGTACCCCTTTGCTGATCAAGAAGTGTTCATTTGCCTCCATGTACAGGCAACTGTGAGCTTTCCTTCTTCTGTTTGCAGTCTTAGTCACAACCCCATGGAAGGATTAGGTGCAAATGTCACTCTGCTGTTTCCTTCAGTAGATTATGTGAGTATAAATTGGATTGTGTAAGTGCATATTAGCTCTTTCCCTTCAGTGCTAATACAGCAAGCTGTATTTGAGATCTTTTTTTATTTCCTTCAGAAGGATAGAATGAGAAAGCAAGGAGTCACAAGTTTCTTTCTCTTGGCAAACAGAAATATGGAACTGAGAAGCTTGCCCAACTGCCAATCTCTGTACGAAATGTATCCAATAACCTGGGGATTAAAATGCAGGATGGCCGCTAACTGTGGAGCTTATTGGAAACAATTTCTTTATGAAGATTTATTTTTCTTTTTTTTGAGACAGAGTCACTCTCTGTCGTCCAGGCTGGAGTGCAGTGGTGCCATCTCAGATCACTGCAGCCTCCTCCTCCCAGGTTCAAGTGATTCTCCTGCCTCAGCCTCCCGAGTAGCTGCTCTTATCTATGTTTCCCTCTTACTTTATATCTATGTTTATATATATAGATGGAGTCACACTCTGTCATCCAGGCTGGAGTGCAGTGGCACGATCCTGGCTCACTGCAACCTCCACCTCCTGGGTTCAAGTGATTCTCCTGCCTCAGCCTCCTGAGTAGCTGGGATTACAGGCGCCTGCCAATGTGCCTGGCTAATTTTTGTATTTTTAGTAGAGACAGGGTTTCTCCATTTTGGCCAGGCTGATCTCGTACGCCTGACTTCCTGATCCACCTACCTTGGCTTCCCAAAGTGCAGGCATGAGCCACCGAGCCTAGCCATTACTTACATATTTCATATAGTTATAGTTTAACTGTTTTGTCTCTGCTTTTTCTTTCAAAATCAAGATGCTTTGTTAATTATTCCAGCAACCAGCATAGTGCCCCACATAGAGGAGACAACTGTTTATGTCAGTATTAGGAGTTAAGGCATGCTTTCATTTATTCATTTATTTGTTCATTCACTTCTCGGGGAACACATGTTCCAAGCCCTCAGGATCTAGTTAGTAGAGACTAAGATAGAGGTCTCAGCCATCATAGAACTTACATTACAGTGTAGGAGACAGAAACAGGGTAATAAACAAAATCAAGCAAATAAGCAAGATAATTCCGTGTTGAAATTATTGCTGGGAAAAAAATCTAAACAGACGGATGGGGAAGAGTCAGCCTGCAGAGGCCAGCCTAGGCAGGGGGGTCAGGAAGAGAGCCTGAGAAGCGGACACTTGAGCTGAGATTTGAAAGCTTTCAAAGTGCGGAAGTGGGAACGGGACTGACTCGTTCAAGGAACAGAAAAAAAGACGAATACGGCTGGTGCAGGGTGAGCAGGGCTGCGCAGTGTCCGTCAGCCTGGGAAAACGGGCCCAGGACACAGGACCTCGCTAGGATACAGTAAGGAGTTTAGCTTTTACTCTGAGCAGAAGTCCTTCGAGGGTTTAAAAGAAGGGAGTGGCTTGGATCTGATTACAATTTTAAGAAATGCACGTTTGTCCTTGTAGAGAGTGGATTAAAGAAGAACAAGAGGGAAGATCAGGGAGCCGATGAAGGGATTACTCTAGAATTCTCGGCCAGAGGTGATGACTGCTTGCGGGTAGGAGAGCAAAGGTGGGGATAGAGAGAAGTAGATAAAGCAGAGATGTCATCTGGAGGTCAAATTAGGAGGCCTGGGTGATTATTTTAATGTGTGTGGAGTTAGAGGGAGATAAGGTCAATGAAGTAGTAAGAACTACCCTGAAGGCCGGGCGTGCTGGCTCACGCCTGTAATCCAAGCACTTTGGAGGCCAAGGTGAGTAGATCATCTGAGGTCGGAGTTCAACACCAGCCTGACCAACATGGTGAAACCCCGTCTTTAAAAAAAAAAAAGAAAAAGAAAAAGAGCTATCCTGAGTCAGGAGCGGTGGCTCACTCCTGTAATCCCAGCACTTTGGGAGGCCGAGGCAGGTGGATCATGGGGTCAGGAGTTTGAGACCAACCTGGCCAA
>CAUYLG010062066.1:0-14862 GCA_963573385.1 Cacajao melanocephalus
GTGTGGGAGTCTAAGCCTCTTTGTAGGTCATTAAGAACTTGCTTTATGTATTTGAGTGCTCCTGTATTGGGTGCATATATATTTAGAATGGTTAGCCCTTTTTGTTGCATTAATCCTTTTACCATTATGTAATGCTCTTCTTTGTCTGTTTTGATGTTTGTTGGTTTAGGTCCATTTTATCAGAGACTGTTATTACAACCGCTGCTTGCATTTTCTCTGCATTTGCTTGGTAAATCTTCCATCCCTTTATTTTGTGTCTGTATGTGTCTTTGCACATGAGATGGGTCTCCTGAATACAGCACACCGATGGGTGTTGACTTTTTATCCAGTTTGCCAGTGTGTGTCTTTTGATTGGGGCAGTTAGGTCATTTATATTTATTGTTAATATTGTTATGTGTGAATTTGATCCTGCCATTTTTTTTACTGGCTGGTTATTTTACCCATTAGTTTACACAGTTTCTTCATTGCATCATTGGTCTTTACCATTTGGTACATTTTTGCAGTGGCTGGAACTGGTTGTTCCTTTCCTTGTTTAGTGCTTCCTTCAGGAGCTCTTGTAAGACAGGTCTGGTGGCAATGAAATCTCTCAGTAATTGCTTGTTCATAAGGCATTTTATTTCTCTTTCATTTATGAAACTTATTTTGGCTGAGTATGATATTCTAGGTGGAAAGTTCTTTTCTTTAAGGATGTTGAATATTGGCCTTCACTGTCTTCTGGCTTGTAGGGTTTCTGCTGAGAGATCTGATGTGGGTCTGATGGGCTTCCCGTTGGGGATGACCTGACTTTTCTCTCTTGGTGCCCTTAGCATTTTTTCTTTCATTTCAACCCTGGTGAATCTGATGATAATGTCCTTTGGGGTGCTCTTCTTGAAGAATGCCTTTGTGGTGTTCTCTGTATTTCCTGAATTTGAACATTGGCCTGCCTTGCTAGGTTGAGATGTTCTCCTGTATACTATCCTGAAGAGTGTTTTCCAGCTTGGGTTCATTCTTCCCATCACATTCAGGTCCAACAATCAAGCATAGATTAGGTCTTTTCACACAATCCTATATTTCTTGGAGACTTTGTTCATTTCTTTTCACTCTTTTTTCTCTAGTCTTGCCTTCTCATTTTATTTCTTTGAGTTGATCTTCAGTCTCTGATATCCTTTATTCTGCTTGATTGATTCAGCTATTGAAACTTGTGTGTGCTTTGTGATGGTCTTTTGCTGTGTCTTTCAACTCCATTTAGTGGTTATTCTTCTCTAAGCTGCCAATTCTCCTTAGCATTTCATGTAACCTTTTTTCAAGGTTTTTAGTTTCTTTGCATGGGTTTAGAACATGTTCCTTTAGCTCAGAGAAGTTTGTTATTACCCACCTTCTGAAGCCTCCTTCTGTCAATTCATCAAACTCATTCTCCTTCCTGTTTTGTTTCCTTGCTGGTGAAGAGTTGTGATCCATTGGCAGAGGAGAGGTGTTCTGGTCTTTGATGGTTTCATTCTTTTTGCACTGATTTCTTCCTATCTTTGTGGATATATGTAGCTTTGTTCTCAGGGAGGCACTTGAAGAGGCCATCTGTTTGTTGTCTGCCTGCAGAGCCACTGCTGGGCTGCCACAGACTCTGTTGAGCACCTGTGTATGTTTCCTGTGTCTTTTGTTTACACAGGAAGATTAGACCAGCCTCTGCAATGGCAGCTACCCTTTCTCACACTGAGCTCGATCAATCTGGGTTCAGCTCAAACTGATGTGCTGGCTATGAAACTCTGAAGTGAGAGGGCTTCAGTTTGCTGGGCTTTGTTGGGGAGGGACCCATCTAGCCATATCACCTGACTCTCTACTTTCAGCTCCCCTTCTATCTAGGGGGTGGGTAGCTCCATCCCACAGGCTGTCTTGGGGGTAGCCCATATGTCTGCTTAGATCTGTGCTAACAACCCACAGCACTGGCCAAGATTGCTGCTCAGTTCTGTGCAGGTAACTCACAGGTGCTTTTAAGCCTGGTGAGGTTCTCCTGGTCTGTAAGTTACAGAGGGCTTGGGTGAAGTGCAGAATCTGAACTGGAATGCTGCAGGAGGGGAGCACCCAATCCTACAGTCAGATGCACTTCCTGGGTGGGACAACACCCACCCTGCCTTGATTTCCCGTCTTTGGGTTGTACCCATTTTCCAACAAGTCCCATTGAAATAGACCTGATACCTCATTTGGAAATGTGGAAGTCCTTGCCTTCTTCATCTCTCTTCCTGGGAACTGCACTCCAGAGCTGTTTCTCTTTGGCCATCTTGGTGGAGGCTCCACATATTATTCTTGACATATGATGCTGTTATCTGGCTTTCTTTTTGTAATAGTAGCCAAATCAAATGACCAGGAAACTTCTCCTTTTTTAAATATTTTGTAATATTTACTTTTAAGCCATTTGACTGGTTTTTTTTGGAATAATTTAATATCTTGTTCTATTCATATATCCTATTTCTTCTTAAGTTTCCTTTGTTAATGTGGTCCTATCAAGATATTCAGTTTTAATTGGTAATAATTCACATTTCTAGATTTTCTAGGCAGTTGACATAAAAGGTTCAGAAAGTATGATGTAGGAGAAAAAGGCTTTGTAATAATCAATGAATGACCCAAACATTTCTCTGTTGTAGGATTAAGAATATAAATATAGGTGATATATGTGTGTGTGTGTGTTTGTATATATATACACACACTTCACTATATATATATATATGTATACACACACACTTCACTATATATATATGTGTGTGTGTATACATATATATATATAAGCATATTATGTGACACAAAATTTTATCAAGATGATACATTGGTCTAATATCTCTCTTTCATAAATATTTAGAGAGTACAGAAAATGAATTCAAATAAATAAAAATACAAAATAATTCAGTAAATAACAATGGTGTGAAAAATAAGCACTTGATGAGTCAGAGTTGTCAGTACTTAGTAGCTTCTACAATGTGTTAGAATGTGTTAGAAACTATTATAAGCCATTTATACACATTAAAAATACCTTAGAATTCAGAATTTATGTACAGAAATATATAATAAATGACAGATTAGCCCACTTACAATAATACTAAGTAAAAATTAAGACCATCATAGAAATAAAAATTTTACTATGGAAACTAAATAAATGTAAAGAATGTTAAGTAACTTGATTAGAAAATTTGATTAATTAATTGGTGGAATTAATTTTCTTACTAGCAAGTGAAAGATATGCATTATATACCAATACAAGGGAGAGAAAACAATTAGCAAAGTTTTAGAACTAACAATCTTACTAACTGTATTGGAACAGAAATTCAACAGGTTATTTTTTTAGGCAACTGAAATGACAGTAGAAATTATAAATTTTGATCAATAAAAACTATATAGACATATGTAAATTATATTTAAGCCTCTTTTAATTAACATACAAGATGAGTGAAAAACAAACATTTCTTTTATAAAGTTAGGGACACGGTATTTGGAGCAAAAAGCTTTAAGGCAAATAATTATATCAATGTTAACATTATATAATAACAGTGATTTTGTCTGCATCTAGGTCAGTTCACTGTAGTGAATTATCTATTTTCAGAAATGTGCATAAAGTATAAAATACAATTTAAATATCCAAAAAATTACCCTTTACAAATTGCTTTACCACATGATATATTTGAGAGAGAAGGATGCTCTGAATGTTGAAACTTGAGGTGTCTCACAAGATACTGTTTTATGCTGCCCAATGCACAGGTAAAATATTTTACTCATATGCACAGTGTGGATATTTGTGCTTTTAGAAAAAAAAGGATGCTGCATATTATTAAACCTTTTAATGTAGGCAACTAGAAATTTTCAAGACGTTACAACAAGGCCTAAAGTGCAGAACAGAGTTAAAGAAAAATATAAGAACTTCACAGGAGCAGAAGTAAATTAAGAGGACAATTCAGAGAAGAAAACAAACTAAAAAAAATGCTCCATTTAGATATTGCCTGACCACAAGGATGTCAGATATGTGTGATTGTGCAGCTTGTTTCCAATAAAAGTGAAATAAACATGACTACAGACATTTTAAATGTGGTATTTTTCAATATAAGAGAACCAAGTTGAAAACTATGTCATATACAAAGAAATAAAAAGCAGTATCTGAAGAAACATATTCCACAACTTTGAATTTAAAATTATTTTTAAAATGTTTAAATAAATATAATAATAAAGTATTTATTTGAAAATACCAAGAAACTATAACATTTAGAACCATGTTTGAATAACAACCAAGGATATCAATTTAATAAATAATTTGTGAGTTAACCACTAAATTAGACTGAGATGATGAGAAAACTAATAAACTAGAATATTGAGCAGAATGACCTAGTTACAGTAAAGAATAACAAAATTTGATAAAATACTAATATAGTTTTAAGTAGGCAGAGAATAGAATGAGGAGTAATTTGTCCCTAGTTCTTTCACTAGAATAAAATAAATGAAAGATAGTAATCAAATATATGGTGATTTGCAAATTTCTAAGTTAAAATAAGACACAAATTTTTAATCTAAAAAGCGTAACGTTTCAAACAAGAATAAGAAAAAATGCTTAACGAAAGTAATATTCAAACTTCATAACAGCAAGAGAAGAAAAAAATCTAGAAGTAAGAAAGAAAGAGAGATAACCTACTAAGGTAAGGTAAAAACTTCCAGTCAGCAAAGAGCCAGAAAGCAGAGAAAAAAAGACGAGAATTTCCGAGAGTTGTTGCTCAAATCTAGAATTTGATATTTGGTGACAACACATTAAATAGAAAAATGTAAATTTAAACACTTTCAAAAGGAAAAACATTGAGGGATCAGATATCAATGGGAGCTTCTTTGGATATCACTCTAACAACATAGAAGAATTTTCTTGTATGAATGTCTGAGAATTAAAATGAAAGTGAGAGCCATGATATAGGAATATTGACTCATGACAGACAAAGAACTAAAGAAACCGTGTAGTCTTGGGCAGAATCCACTTCAAAATCAGTTAGATATAATAAAAACATATTCTGCATATTTTAATTAAATATGACAAAAAATTCTTTGCTGTTCAAATAATTGAACAGATGGTAGAATAATCGATTTTTCACCACTGAGTTGATGAACCTCTGTTGCAAATTTTGTTGAATGTTGATTATCCTCTTTCCAGAATAAACACCGAAGGACTGACTGGCATAGGCATTGACCATAAGCCTCTGAACATGTAGGATAACTTGGCCATATACTGAAAACAGGAATGAGAATGAGATGTGGAACTCCACCAAGTATGTGACCACAAAGCAACTCACCAAGAGGAGGGTGATCTGGGTGATGCTTTTCCTTAGGGTGATTCCTGGGAAGAGGCTGGTGCTGACATTGCTGGGATTATCTCTGATGCGTGAAGAAAAGTCACGATGTATGTACTTGAGAGAAGCATGCTTCCTACAAAGAACACATAGTGTAATGTTGTCAGAGTAAAACAGGTTTGTTACAGTGGAATTCGTCAGGGTATGTGAGCAAAATTTATGGAGAATCAGCTGATAGGTCTGGGTCACATTGGAAGAAGCCACAAGGTAGATCAGGTAATTACTGAAAGAAAAACTGAAAGACTACTGTATGAACTCAATTAAACAGGAACACAAACAATGATCACCAAGTCCTGGTACAGGCTGTGTGAGCCCCTTGAGGCATTCATCCAGTGCTGTTTGGGAGAAATCTCTATTTCAATCTATTACAATCACAAACACAAGTTGACTTTTTGTGTTTCTTGAGCCCAGTTGAGTTCCTTGAGGCCCTAGTGACTGGGCCTTATGACAAACAACTCGTTCCAGAAAGAACTAGGTTTCCAGACTGTGCCAAAGCTTCATAAGACGTCTCCTCATCTTTGCATGGACAGGTGGCTAACTCTGGAGCCTATGCTGTTGTTTCCCAGTCTGATGATGAATCCTCTATAGTCTGATAAGTGGAAAAAAAAATATACATATATATATATATTTCTTTCTTCCCTTCCCAATGCAATTTCCTTATCATATTATGTGCTTATTATATGACTTGCTTATTATGTCTGTATTGCCATAGACTTGGGATAAAGCCTGTTTACCCTTAAATGTATTGTGTGTGTGTCTTTTTTTCTCCCCTTGCACATTTTACACACAGAACAACACAAACATTAGAAAATTTGCTCCCCAGATTAGACATAGACTTTGAGCCACAGAGGAATCTAGATGACAGCATAGACTCTTGGGATTAACATTTGAGTAGACAAACTTGGATCCCAACACTTACCTTTATATCTCACCAGCCATGACCTGGGATATGAGCAGAAAAGATTCACCAGAGTTGCAACATTTAACAATGTATTCCTTCCTGTTCCCTGATGAGGGCCCCTTCATTTCCTGCTCCTAACAGTTACACATACATTTGTGATGGTGAGGGGATATGAGGCTGCCCGGGTAGATTTACAAATGAAAACTTGTATAAATGGTCCAGCCTTGGACCCTCCTGCTTTACTTCTGGTTGTCTCTTGCCCAGTAGCTTAAAACATTGGGGTTGAATAATTGGAAACTGAGACAACTTCTGCATCTTTAGAAAAGTTGCTTTATACCAACTTTATGAGACTCTTGCTTCAATGCCTCCTGAAGCAAGAGCCTTATAAAGTTGGTATACAGCAGAACATCTTTCTCTCTTGAGAGATTCTGGCCAACTGAGCGCAATAGGGGACTGTCTTTAGAACTTGAGTTTTTGGTCACTAGAGTCCTTAGTTCTGTTAGGGTCTTTCACCAAAGAAATGAGGTCACTTCTTGAAGGTTTTATTCTTCTTTAAATAAGACATACCTTCCTTCAATAGGACGTACTCAAAGGCTTTCCTGCATTGCTGACTGCATAACTTTCTCTCCCAGGTCATATTAGTAGCTGTGCACATTTATGCAAACTACCCTATGCACCAGTTCTTGAAAAAAACTGAATGCAGCCAGGATCACAAGTTTGATAAAGTCTTTATTTTTAATATATTAATTCTGTGATCCCAGATGTGTCGTTGTGCCTCTCAGAGGCTCCACAGTCTCACAATCTGCACAATGGGGATTATGCTATCATCCAGCTCCAAGGGATCTCATGAGACATGTATAAAACAATATTCATGACTCTTGGGAGTTGATATTAAACACAGCTAATGCTAAACTTAGAGAAAGAAACTACAAGGGATGGGACATAGCATGAACACCTCTCAAACATGTCTGGCTTTTATCACTTGAATCTTGAGAAACTCCTTTCCCCTCTTGATATCATTTTTCAAAATCCACCATGAAGTCATTTAAATTGAAAAACAAAATTTAGATATTTTTATTCTTGTCTCACCTTGGCATATGTAGTGAGCAGCCTTCATGATGACTTATAATAATTTTTGTTTCCCAGCATACATACCATATGAAGAAAGTAAGTGGTTAGTGACTCACTGCAAATCAGTAGAATACACTTGAAAATAGGGAATATCACTTTCATTATTTAATTATGAAAAGACTGTAACTTGGCTCTTATTTTACCTCTCTTGTGTTCTTTTCTTCCTTCCTCTCTCTTTTGTAGCATAATTTGCTCTGGAGAAGAAAGCTTCAGTGTTTTGGGCTTTCCTATTTACAGGCTTGTATAACAAAGAATGGAGGGAGTGCCCTGACCAGCAGACAAAAAGAAGCCCAGGCCTCATTCCAAACAATAATGTCACAGGTAATGAGATTGAGCTCAGAAGTGCATCCTTCCCCAGTCAAACTTCTGTTAAGACACAGCCTCAGTCTCATGAGGACCTTGTAGTAGACCCATTCAACTAATCTGTGTCAGAATTTGTAGCCTACAGAAAATATGACATAATAATACGTTTGGAACTTCAAGCCACTACACATTGAGCTAATGAGTAGAATTATTTTTTCTAATTTTATTTACATATTGCTTATAGCTAGTGTATAAAAATGAAATTTAATATTGTCTTTTATATTGTATCTTGTGATTTGCTTAACTCATTTATACGTTTCAGTTGATTTTAGTAAATCCTTTAGAAATTCTTACATATAAGTTGATGTCATTTACAATAAAAGAGTTTCTTTTATAAATTTTGAGTTGTTTTGTTTTTATTATATAATTCCTCTAACACCTTTAATGCAAATTTAGTACAGTAGCAAAAGTAGACATATTTATCTGGTTCTCAGACTTTGAGGAAAAGCACCCAGTCTTTAATCATCAAGTGTAATATTAGTGGGAGATTTTTATAAATCCTTTTCTGCAGTTCTAGTAAGTTTCTTATTCCTAGCATGATAAGGGTTTTATAATGAATCGGTGTTGTGTTTATCACAAGCTTTCCTGTGGCCTGTTAAAAGGATCATTTTATGGTCTTCTGTTTATTAATATTGTGTATTAAATTATTGGTTTTTAGATATTAAGCCATTGAATTTGTAAAAAATTCTACTTGGCCATGGTGTATAATTATTAATTTTTTTATTTTACTTTAGGTTCTGGGGCACATGTGCATGTCATGCAGGGTTGTTGCATAGGTGCATATTATATCCAGCATTTCTCCCCATGTTATCCCTCCCCACCCTTCCCAACCCCCACTGTCATTCCCCTACACTCCCCCTATCTGCCCTCAGTGTATGATGCTCCTCTCCCTGTGTCCATGTGTTCTCATTGTTCATCACCCGCCTATGAGTGAGAACATGCAGTGTTTGGTTTTCTGTTCTTGTGTCAGTTTGCTCAGAATCATGGTTTCGAGATTCATCCAAGTCCCTATGAAGGACATGAATTCATCACTTTTTATGGCTGTATAGTATTCCACGGTGTATATGTGCCAAATTTGCTTTATCAATCATATTTCAAACCTCAGCATCACACAACACAACTATGCAACAAACCTGCATGTGTAGATCCTGAATAAAAAATAAAAGTTGAATTTATAAGAAAAAAGAGAAAAAATTAGACTGAAATAAAAGACTCCATTATTTATAATTATATTTAAATAAAATTTAAAAACATGCAAAACAAATTCATAAGTTAGAATATTTGTTATCATAGGGGAAGAGAGGGCAGTAATTTGAGAGGAGAATATGGGGGGCCTCATGAGGATTTGTAAGTACTTGTTACTGTGTGTGTTTCTGTAAGATAATTTATTACTATATACAGGTTGAGTATTCCTTACTGAAATACTTGGGACTAAAAGTGTTTTGAGTTTCAGATTTTTAGTTTGAATTTTGGAATATTTTTATATACATAATAAAATATGTTATGAATAAGACTCAAATCTAAATACAAAATTTATTTATGTTTTATACACACCTTGTACACATAGCCTGAAGGCAAATTTGTTCAATATTTCAATAATTTTCTCATGAAGCAAAATTTGTGTACATGAAACCCTGGGAAAGCAAAGATATTACTATCTTAACCACCCTCTTTCTTTTTTTTATTTTTTACGTTATCATCATCATCATCCCTGACTCTGAATTCACATGCCAGTAATAAGCAGTCATTTATCACACTTACTTACACATATGTAATTAACAATAAAAAGTATGACATAGCATTAATATAGTGAGAAAATAATGTGTTCATGGTAACTAAGCAGCACAGTAGAATTACCAGAATACCCTGAATCAGTTATTCAACAACAGCAACCACAACCAATGGCAGGATTTCAGCCTTCATGTAGAATACTAAAATACTGTATTTTAATTAAATGTTTACTGTACACTGTATTTTTTTTTTTTTAGGTAAAAAGAAACATCAGATGCAGGTAAGGGACCAAGAGGTGACACCTCTAAAAATGAAGCAGCATTCTGCTTTGTGGCTATTTTCAACCTTTCCCACAGAGTTATTTGCGTTATTAGATTTGCCTGAAAGTTTCTCCCAGATTTTGTAAACTGACATGATTTATTTTCTCTTATGAGTGTAGTTTTCTAAGTTTTCACTCTAGTTTTCTAAGAGGCCAATCACACATTTTAATCACACGTTTTCACCAGGTCATATAGGAACTTTTTCTGCAGTGTTAACAACACCGTCTTCATCTTCACTATTAACCATGATCTTTATTCAGAACCATTTTGTTTTATTCACCATCACTTAATGAATAAACAGCTGAAGCCTTATTACCAATGTTGAAAACTTCTTCAATATCCACTTTTCCTAATTTAGTGATGGATACTGGAGGTATAGTTTTTGCATATGTAAAATGGGCTTGGGTAAGTAGAAAAATTTCCTTTCCTCAAAAAAAATATTCAAATTATAATTCCCAGACACTGGGAATACATTAAAATTTGTTGCAAATAAAAAATATGGTTGTAGATGAAATCAAAATTGCTAATACACTGCCCAAAAAATTATACAAGTGTCAAAAATCAGAAAAAATATAAAGAATAAATTGTATCAAAGTGAGAGATTCTGAGAAAAACTACCCTGGATATTCTTTAAAATTGTTTTAATGACTTTTTTCCCACTTGTATAAAATACAGTCAATTTAATTTACAAATATCATTATATTTAATATTCCTGTCACTGTTTTTGTTACTAAATGTAAAGTGAGAAAAAAGAGAATCATAGGGTTTTGATTTCTAAAAAGGGAAGCTAAGGTGCATCAGAATTATCAATAAAGTGCATAATTGTAAATGTGTTAATTATATGTATAATTTTGTTTATAAACTTGCAGGAGGTACATAATTGAGAATTTATATGAGATAGGATTAAGCAAGAATACACTGTTGAAATTTAAAGACGATGATGATACTCATTTTGAACATGAAAAGGACATTTGTTATGCGAGGCCTTGGTTGTTTACTTCCAGATAGACAAAATATGTTTCTTCTATGCCATCAAAATGAACACCCTTTTACTTATTTTATCACTTAAAAAATGCTCATTTTTGAACCTATCATTGGAATCTCAGGCAACACCTTTCTCCCTCTATAGATTCACATTCCTTCAGGATCACAAGCTTAAAGCCTCATGTCACTTGGTCCACATAGTCATGATCTTCACTGCAGTGGAATTTTTGTCTCCAGATATGTTTGAGTCACTAAATTTTCTGAATAACTTCACCTGTCAGGCTCTGTTTCACATGTGCAGCATAAGGGGCTTCTCCACCTAAACATAAATTCAAAAATTACAATATTCTACCTTTTTTCTTTCTTTGGTCCCTCAATTTATCTTTCAGTAGTGACATGATTATTTACGCTGTAGATTATTCCACTATAACCCAGCCAGATCTACTGAATGTCAGTAAATACTATGCAGTGTCTCCCATGAACTCCATCACTGAGGGATTGTTTCTCTGTCCTTATTAAGGGATGTCTTCTCTGTAGTAATTATGCTGCTCTCAAGTGCATACATGGTAGTTCCTTTATTCAGGCGTCAGAAGCAATCCAAGTGCCTTCGCAATACCAGCCTCTCCTCAAGTTCTTCCCCTCAAAAAAGGGACCACTCAGACCTTCCTGCTGCTGGTGAGTTTCTTTGTGGTTATGGACTCACTGGACTTCATTGTCTTTCACCCTTGGTTCTGTTATGGGTATTTTGCCATCATCTTCTTTGTCCAAAAGTTTGTGGTCAATGTCTATGCCACTGCCAATCAGCACCTGAGCAAAGAATAATCAATTTTCTGTAACAGTTTGAATGGCAGTGTCATTCATTTTTAACAAGTCAGTAATACATATTTTCTAAATATTAATTTTTTATTACCAGTTAAATTATTCAAGAAGCACAAGATTTGCTATCTGATTTCAATAAAGCCTGTGAAATTGCACTTTTATAATACTAAAATATTTGCGAATTTGCTGGTGCCAAAAAATATGTGGTTTCTTCAGTTCAATGTCCATCATGATTTGATATTTTCGAGGTATATCTTTCACACCTTCATTTTTATTTTACCATTATGTGGAAAATCTTTATATATATATATATATATATATGGTAGTTGATTCATTGATCTGTTGATAAATACAGGTTGTTTCTATATCAAATAAATAGAAATACCCTTTGAGATACTATTTATGTCTTTTGGATATATACCCAGAATTGAGACTGATGGTAGTTGTAGTTTTAAAGTTTTTCAGAAACATTTATACTGTTTTCCGTGACGACTGCATCAGTTTACATTCTCACCAACAGTGTACAAATATTCTCTTCTCTGTGCACCCTCACTAGGACTTTTGTCTTTTGACACTTTTGTGGTATATATTATTATTTTATTTTTTATTTTTTTTGAGAAAGAGTCTCACTCTGTTACCCAGGCTGGAGTGCAGTGGCTCTATCTTAGCTCACTGCAACCTCTGTCTCCTAGGTTAAGCGATTCTCTGCCTCAGCCTCTGGAGTAGCTGGGATTACAGGCGCCCACGAACACACCCAGCTAATTTTTAGTAGAGACAGGGTTTAACCATCTTGACCAGGCTGGTCTTGAACTCCTGTCCTTGTGATCCGCCCAACTCGGCTTGCCAAAGTGCTGGGATTACAGGCCTGAGCCACTACGTCTGGTTGGTAATATATATTCTAACAAGTTTGAATTCTAATAGCTAATTGTAGTTTTGATTTTCATTTTTCTGATGAGCAATAACGTTGACCATCTTTTTATATTTCTGTTTGTCATATTTATGTCTTTGCAAAAAATGGCAATTTAGATCACTTGCCCAATTATTATTCAAGTAATTGGCTTTTGCTTTGTTTCTTTTATTTGAGGTGGTGAGATTGAGTAGTGTGACTTTCTAATATAGTTTGAATATTAACTCCTTATTGAATACATAGTTTACAAATATTTTCTCTTCTTCCATAATATGCCTTTTTATCTGCTATAAGAACAGTGACATTTGCTTTTCTTTATTTGCATGATAGATCCTTCTCTAACACTTTACTTTGATCTAATAGGTGTCATTACACATGAGTTAAGTATCTTAAGGACAGTAATAACTGCACCTTATTTTGTTTTTATTTGTTTTTGAGACAGGATATCTTTCTGTCATCCAGGCTGGAGTGCAGTGGTGTAAACTCGGCTTACTGCAACCTCTCCCTCCCTGGCTCAAGCAATTCTCATGCTTCAACCTCCCAAGTAGCTGGGATTAAAGGCATGTGCCACTGCAACATCTGGCTAACTTTTTTGTATTTTTAGCAGTGACAGGGTTTTGCCACGTTGACCACGCTGGTCTTGAACTCCTGGCATCAAGTGATCCACCTGCCGCAGCCTCTCAAAATGCTGGGATTGCAGGTGTGAGCTACCTTGCCCAGCTGCATCTTTTTTTAAAATCCAACTTGCAATTCTGTTCTTTTAAATGAGTGTAGTATTTAGACCATTTACATTCAAAGTAAATATTGATATGTGAGATTTTTATCCTATCATAAAGTTGTCAATTCATTGCTTTGTAGTTTCTGTTGTGTCGGTTTATTGTAGTGTGTGTGGGCAATTTACTTAAGTGTGTTTTTTGTGGTAGCAGGTTTTTGTTTGTTTCTTTTCATGTTTAGAGCTTCTAGTTTAGAACATTTAGAACTTGGTTAGAATTTAAGATTCTAACCAAGTATTTCTTATTATGTCAAATATTGGATATCTTTTCATATCCTGTTAAAGATTGTTTTCTTTCAGAATGCTGAAATTAGGTCCCCAATCCCTCCTACCTTGTAAAGTTGCTGCTGAGAAGTCCCCTGTTAGTCTAATGGGGTTCTTTTTGTGATCTGACCTTCTTCTCTAGCAGACTTTGTAATTTTATTTTTAATGATGTTATTGGACAGTTTGGTGGCTTTATGCCTTGATTATGTTTATTTCTTATAGTAACTTGCAGGTATTCTCTATGTTTCTTATATCTGCATGAGTACCTCTGTAGCAAGACTAGAAAAAATTTCTCAAATTATTTCCTTAAATACATTTTCCACATTGTTTACTTTTTGTCCTGCTCTCCCAGGAATGCCAATAATTCATAGGTTTAGTTGCTTTACATAATCTCATATTTTCAAAGACTTTGTTCATTTTTTAAAATTCTTTTTTGTTTAATTTTGTCTGACTAGGTTACTTTGAAAGACCAAAATTTTGAGTTCTGAAATTGTTTCTTCTGCTTGTCCAATGTATTGGTAAAGTTTATTTTATATACATATATATATATATATACACACACACACACGCACGCACATATATATATATCTTTTTTATTGTGTTTTAGGTTTTGGGGTACATGTGAAGAACATGGAAGATTGTTGCACAGGTACATACGTGGCAACGTGGTTTGTTGCCTTCCTCCCTGTCACCTATATCTGGCATTTCTCCCCATGTTGTCCCTCCCCAACTCCCCACCCCCGTGCTGTCCTTCCTTGGCAACCACCAACAGACCCCAGTGTGTGATGATCCCCTCCCTGTGTCCATGTGTTCTCATTGTTCATCACCCGCCTATGAGTGAGAGCACACGGTGTCTGATTTGGTGTTCTTGTGTCAGTTTGCTGAGAATGGTAGTTTCCAGGTTCATCCATGTCCCTACAAAGGACACAAACTCATCAATTTCCATGGCTGCATAGTATTCCATGTGTACATGTGCCACATTTTCTTTGTCCAGTCTATCGTCAGTGGGCATTTTGGTTTGTTCCAGGTCTTTGCTGTTGTAAACAGTGCCACTATGAACATATGTGTTCATGCGTCTTTAGAATAGAATGATTTGTAATCCTTTGGGTATATACTCAGTAATGGGATTGCTGGGTCAAATGCAATTTCTGTTTCTAGGTCCTTGAGGAAGTGCCACACTGTCTTCCACAATGGTTAAACTAGTTTACACACCTTACACACCCACCAACAGTGTAAAAATGTTCCTATTTCTCCACATCTTCTCCAGCATCTGTTGTCTCCAGATGTTTTAATGATCGCCATTTTAACTGGCATGAGGTGGTATCTCA
>CAUYLG010062068.1:0-48247 GCA_963573385.1 Cacajao melanocephalus
TCTTAATTCAGTCTATCATTGATGGGCATTTTGGTTGTATCTGAGTCTTTGCTATTGTGAATAGTGCTGCAATAAATATATATGTGCATGTGTCTTTATAGAAGAATGATTTATAATCTTTTGGGTATATACCCAGTAATGAGATTGCTGGGTCAAAAGGTATTTCTATTTCTAGATCCTTGAAGAATCATCACACTGTCTTCCACAATGGTTGAACTGCTTTACACTCCCACCAACAGTACAAAAGCATTCCTATTATCTTTTTACATTTGTTTTAAGGGAATTTGTAATTACCTATTGAAGCAGTTTTTTAATGTCTCCTTTAAAATCTTTCTCAGAGACTTTCAATATTTGATTCATCTCAATATTGGCATCTGTTGAATATCTTTCTAATTCAAGTTGTAATCTTACTTGTTCTTGGTATAATGAGTCATTTTTATTGTATTCTCTGTCATTTAGAATATTATGTTGGGAGTCTCCTCATACTGTTTAATTCTATTTTACAGTCTAGCCTTCTTGTTTAGATTTAGATTGTATATTGTGATGTATTACTGTGGACTGCAGTTATAATAAGAAAAAATAAGTTTTCTGAGCCTCTGAAATGCTATTGTGGTCTGCTTCATTCTTCCAACTCTGCTCAAATTCTTGATAGATCCATGCTGGTTCCATCTACAAAGACAGAAGACAATTATTAGCCACCCAATGGCATTAGGTGGGTTTGGGGAATCAGGACCCATGGATGAAAAGCATTCACTCTGGCCTGTTGTTTCGCCACCTGTTGTAGGGGGTGTTCCCATTCTATGTCTGCTGGTGTCAACATGGGAGAGAAGTGCTTACTTAGGCCACCTTTTGCCACTAGGTAAAGGGCTGGGATATGCTGATCCTGAGTTGCCTTCTACTATATATCAAAGAACTGGAAAATTCCTGGTCTTGATATTTTGCTACTTCTAAGTGGAGAACAATATGTAGTCAAGTCTGGCTGTCGCTGTACTACTGGCTAGAAGACTGTGAAACTCAGGTCATAGATCTTCTGCTGTTGTTTAGAGGACAGGTACATGCAGGCTTGCTGGTGCCACCAGTGTAGGCAGATGGGCTCCTATTGCTTACTAAGTTTGTGGGAGAAAAGTTGGGTAAGGCTGTTTGGGTCCTGGTTGCCACTGCTGTGGGTGAATTGGAACTATTGCAAGTGGTTATGGGAAGGAAATGAGCTGGCTTCCCGGGTTACATTTATGCCATTGCTGTTGAAATGGGAAAAGTTACCTCTTATCCCTCTCAGGACATGTGATGGTGGTGTGGTTCCCTTCTTTGATGCCCCACTGCTTAAAATGCCAAGGGGGAGCAGACAAGCAGCTCATGGGGAGCATGAGCTCTGTCTCCATAGCGGCATCTAGGGTTGAGTGTTGACAGCTTTTGAAGCCCCGTTAGGAATGTGTTACACTGTGCTCTTTCAGTTTAGACAGACTCAGGGGGCTTGTGTTAATCAGCTTAATTAGACCCTCTCCCTTATGGCAAGGAGAGAGGGCTTTCTGTATCCTGAGTTCTTGGGTTAGTGTACTGAAAAAATTGGATCACATGTGGGCTTGGAGAATTAAGTGCAAGGTTTTATTGAGTGGAGGTAGCTCTCTGCAATGTGAATGGGAGGTCAGAAAGGGTATAGAGTGGGAAGGTGGTTTTTCCTTGGAGTCAGGCCACCCAGCAGCCACACTCTCTTATGACCACCCCTGGCTGAATTCCACATTGTCGGCATCATTCTGCCATGGATGGCGTGCCGGAGTCTGTAGGTGTGTTCTTCTGCTGACATGTTCTTCCATTCCTCTGCTTCTGTCGACGTCCAGCTGCTTGTGTCTGCCTGCCAGGGTCTTAGGGTTTGTATAGGTACATTGTGGGGGTGTGGTGGCCAGAGTGGTCTTGGAAAATGCAACATTTGAGAGTGAAAACAGGAGTGTCTGTCCTCACCTAGGTCTGTGGGAACAAACCTGAAGGTGGAGCCCTAGCCAGGGACCCCACCTTTCTCTACCCAGCACTTCCCTGCCCACTCCTGTATCATTGTGAAAGACTGGCCTGCTGCGGCCTGTAGCTGTGAGGGAGGGATGGGTTAGCACACATTTGTCTGCTAGCACTGCTGTGGCTTGGCTTTCCTTTTCATAAGACTTTTAGTCAGAGAACATAGACATTTCTTCTCTCTCTCTCTCTCTCTCTGTCTCTCTCTCTCTCTCTCTCTCTCCCCCTCTCTCTCTCTCTCTCCCCCCCCTCTCTCTCCCTCTCTCTCTCTCTCTCTCTCTCTCTTTTCTCCTTGCCTCTTTCTCTCTCTTTAGGGGAGTATGTGTGGGAGTAGGGGCGTTGTCTATACCTACTAGTATTCTAGGATTTCTGGATTGTCATTCCCTTTCATGCCCATATTGTCCAGCCTGGATATTTAGGAGATAAACATAAAATCAAGAAAACTCATCATGATGTCTTCAGGTCCTGAGATTGTTAGACAGCAGACTTTTAAACCTTTTAGATTCCATTTATGATAGTCTATTAAATTAGGTACAATTTTTCCAGAGTATTTAGTTGTACTTAGAGGGGAAGAACTGGTAAACATAAGTTTATGCTATTACAGCCCAAAAGATAAGCTGGTATTTCTGTAAAATTGAAAAAAAAATCATTTAATGCCTTTTATTACCTAATGTTTAAGATATTAGAAATTTCTACCATATGAGATGTTAATGATACATAGTATATGGTGTAAAATGTGCAAAATTACTGAGCTTTTTCCTCCTCTTTAAAACTAAGAATGTCTTTTTAGCCAGATGGTCTTAAAACAAAAGGTACTTGAGATTACCTTACCTTTCTTCAAGTTAATCTTTATATTTTCAATTTTTTCTGAATTCACAAAAGAAAAGAATACTTAGGAGATTTATTTGGAAGTTAGGTTCAGTCATTTTAAATTAAATAGATGTTGTAAATTAGTTGTAATAATTTGTGATAATATAGAACACTGAAAATGCTAAAACAAAAGATGCAATTTGGAGAAAAATACAGACTGAGATACAATTTTTCATAAAAGTTTTAAAAGAAAAACTTACTGAATATCAAGTTTAGTTACTGAGTAGTATGTCTATAACATTATCAATTACAGACATAGAAGTTAAAATTGTTACACACATGTTTGTTTAAGGAGACTAAGAGAAATACCGTGTTATATCTAGGAAATGTAAAAAAGACATTAGCAGAAAAGTGGGGAAACCTAAATAATATGTAAGGTTTAATTAGTAGTATTTCATCAATGTGCTGTTGTTACGTAAGATGGGAACATCAGAAGAGGGTATGTACAGAAGTAGATAAGAAAACACTCTGGACTATTTTCTGACTCTTTAATTTCTAAAATTATTTCAAAATAAAGAGTTTAATAAACACTCTAAAAATCTTTAGTGGGATATTAGGTTCTTTCTTTTATTATTTATTTTATTTTGTATTGCAAATCTTAAAAAATTGAATAAGTTCCAAGGTTGCTGGGATTACAGGTGCATGCCACCACACCTGGCTAAATTTTTATATTTTCTCTAGAGAAAGGGTTTGCAATGTTACCCAGGCTGGTCTCAAACACCTGAGCTCAAGTAATCCACCCACCTCAGCATCTCAAAATGCCATGATTATAGGTATGTGCCACTGCACCCAACCATTTTGTTGATTTTTTAAGTTACATTTGGCTTGGCTTCGTTCTTCTAAGAGTTTCACTGAAAGTTTATTGGGAATAATAGTTCTATGTTCTTAGCAGAGTTGAAACTATTTTCTGTTGCTTTTATGTACAGTTATGCATCGCATAATGATGAGGATATATTCTGAGAAATGCACTGTTAGGTGATTTTGTCTTTGTTCAAACAGCATAGAGTGCACTTACACAAACCTAGGTGGTCCAGCCTATTACACACCTGGGTTCTATGGTAGAGCCTACTGCTTGTAGGCTACAGACCTGTATAGCATGTTACTGTACTGAATAGTATATGTAAACTGTAAAATCATGGTATTTGTAAATTTATCTAAACATAGAAAAGATACAATGAAAGTATCGTATAAAAGAAAAAATTGTACATGTGTATAGGGTACTTATGTGATGGAGCATGCAGGACTGGAAGTTGCTTTGGGTAAGTCAGTGAGTGAGTACTGAGTGAATGTTTAAGGCCTAGGACATTACTGTATACGATGTTGACTTTATACACACTGTATACTTTGGCTACATGAAATATATTTTTAATGTATTTTTAAAAAATTATTTCTTTAATAATTAATCTTGGCTTACTATAACTTTTTTACTTTAGAATCCCTAACTTTTTAAAGTTTTACTTTTTTTAACTTTTTAACTCTTCTGTAATAACCTTAGTGTTTGTACAAGTGCACAGAATTTTGTTTGCATTCTTCTATAAGTTTTTTCCCTTTTTTTTTCTTCAGACAAACTCTTGATCTGTTGCCCAGGCTGGAGTGCAGTGGTACTGTCTTGGCTCACTGAAACCTCTGCCTCCCAGGTTCAAGCAGTTCTCTGCCTCAGCCTCTCAAGTAGCTGGGACTACAGGCACCCACCACTATGCCCAGCTAATTTTTGTATTTTTAGTAGAGACTGAGTTTCACCATCTTGGCCAGGCTGTTCTTAAACTACTGACCTTGTTATCTACCTGTCTCAGCCTCCCAAAGTGCTGGAATTAGAGGCATGAGCTGCTGTGCTCGGCCTTTTTTCCATTTTTAATTTGAATAAGGTTCAAAATTTTTCCTTAAAAACTAAGATATGGGCCGGGCGTGGTGGCTCACACCTGTAATACCAGCACTTTGGGAAGCCAAGGCAGGCAGATCACAAGTTCAGGAGATTGAGACCATCCTGGCCAACATGGTAAAAATCCGTCTCTGCTAAATTTTAAAAAATACTAAATTAAAAAAAAAATAGCTGGGTGTGGTGGCATGTGCCTGTAGTCTCAGCTACTCTGGAGGCTGAGGCATGGAAATGACTTGAACCCAGGAGGAGGAGGTTGCAGTGAGCCAAGATTGTACCACTGCACTCCACCCTGGTGACAGAGCGAGACTCCGTATAAAAAAAAAAAAACAAAAAAAAACAAAGAAACCAAAGCAACTAAGACAGGAGCACACATATTAGGGTAGGGCTACATGGGGTCAGGATAATCAATATTATTGTCTCCCACCTCCACATCTTTCTCCCACTGGAAGGTCTACAAGGGTAATAACACCCATGAAGCTGTCATTTCCTATGATAATAATGCCTTCTTCTGGAATACCTCTTGAAGGACTGCCTGAAACTCTTCTACAGTTAACTTTTTTTTGGTAAGCAAGTGTAAACTCTAAATTAGTGATGAGAAGTATAGTATAGAAACTATGTAAACCAGTAACATAGTCAACTGTATGTAATTTTATGTGCTATAATTTTGTATGACTGCCAGTACAATAAGTTTGTTTGCACAAACATCACCACAAACACATGAATCATTGTGCTATTATGGTAAAATGGCTAGGGTACCACAGGACAATACATATTTTTCAACTCCCTTATAGTTGTATGGGCCTACTGTTGTATTCATACTCTGTTGGTAACTGAAACATCATAATGCATTACATGACTATACTTATTAATGTATAAAATTCTTAGGTTACTTTTCTCTTCTCCCTGAGAAATAAAAAGAAATTGTTCCATTCTCTTGAGCTTTGACCATTGTTCTAGAGCAGTGTCAGACCAGCGTTCATTCTTTTAATTCTTTTTAAGTAAAACAGTATTCTTGCCTTGCAGCATAGGTTTCTGTTGATATATCTTTGAAGCCAATTACCTTTACTGGCCTGTTGCTTAGGATTGACTCCTCTGGATCTTTGTACATTCAAATCATCTTTATTAAAGGAAGCCTTTTTTGGGGGATTAAAGCTACAAATATTTATTCTGCTTCTTACCTGAAATTTTTATAGGTTCTCCAATCATACAGTGACAGACTACTGGGGTCTCTGCAATTATCCAGTGTATACAAACTGTAAAATCATGGTATTAATATATTTTATTGCCCTGTTGCCATGCTACTATAAAGACATGCCTGAGACTGGGCCATTTATAAAGGAAAGAGGTTTAATTGACTCACAGCTCAGCATGACTGAGGAGGCTTCAGGAAACACAATCAGGGCAGAAGGGAAAGCAAACAGGTCTTTATTCATAGGGTGACAGGAAGGAGAATTTGAGAAAAGATGGGAAGGTAATCCTTTTATAAAACCAGAACATCTGGTGAGAACTCACTCACTATCGTGAGAACAGCATGAGGGTAACTGCTGTCATGATTTAATTACCTCCCACTTGGTCCCTCCCACAACATATGGAGATTATGGGAACTACAATTCAAGATGAGATTTGCGTGAGGACACAACAAAGCCATATCATATGTCTAAATTTGTCTAAATATAGAAAAGATATAATAAAAACATAGTATAAAATACATAGTATAGATGATATGTGTGCTTACCTCCAAATTTCTTCATGCTACAGAGATTTATTTTTATCCTAAGTCATTATTTTTTAGGTCCTTCTTGTTCCCAAACTTGATGCTAACTGGTCAATTTTTATTATTTTCTTTATTGAAGTAGCATAGTTGTTTTCATAATGAACTATTTCTTTTTATAAGTATTCAATATAACTGGCAGTGATAATTTATAAGACCATCAATTTAAAACAAGATATTTCAAGGATTTGTGAAGGACTGTTTCAGGAGAGGTTGAACTGCTCTTATAATCCTAGGTTCTACGTGTATGATTAGCCTTCATTCTAAACTTGAATTTGGTGTTCAGGGGGAAAAAAAAAAACTGTGACTTTATTTTTGTAAGTAAATGAGACTGATTTCCTCCCCCCTACCCTGCCCCACACTAAGAATGCTTCTTCCAGATAGGAATTTGCCATTTGATTAATCATTAACTTTACCTCCTTTGATTTTCAGTGTCAGAGCCAGGCTCACCCCTCCTGTCATCTGTGTCTGCTTTTTACAATGACAACCAAAGGATTTAGGATGCGCACAATAGACATTGTTCCTCATCTTGAGGGTATGTGTTTTTCAGGCTCTACCTGAACTTGGTAGTCACATTACTATTTAGTGTGGGTGCGAAAACATGCTTCACTGGAACATAGTTGCCTTAACTAAATTTGATGTCTTGGGTTTAGCTATTTCTTATTTTCATAAAAAGTAATTTTACTCTTTCTGTGTTTTCTTATTTATTTACAAATTCCTTTCAGAAAATAAAGAGAGAGCTACTGATTTTAGTGGTCTTGATAAAAATTACAAGCTAAAAATTGCTGCCAGAGTTGCTTTTACTTTAACTTGAGACCAGGAAAAACTATCACAGTGAACTAGATTATACTCTTTTCATGAGTTTATGAAATACATCTGGGATATACTTGACAAGATATTACATGATTCAATTAATTATTTTTAAAAGACTTGTTTATTCTGTGTATTAACTTCTCAGCATACACAAAGAAATCTAGGAATTTCTTGCTAAGCTGATTAGATAAACTCTGGAAATGCAGATAGAAGAAAAGCTAACTGAACTCTGCTATTGGTTTGACTGTTGTTATTTCAAAGGAATTCTGCTGGACGACTCACCTTATCAAAATAAATGCATGTTTTATTTACTTTTTACTCTCTTGATTGATGTGTAAACAGGTAGCCTAATTTGACTAAATGCTACCTATATTTTAAGCAAGAACTCTTTTATTTCTTGTACTTTCTCTATTATTCTATATCACTTGATCTTAATTCTTTTTATTGACCAAAATTTTGATAATTTTACTCAAAAAAATTTTAATTTAATTAATATGATTTTAAGAAATTTCTGTATGACACAGTCTTGATCAAGAGTTTGAGTCTTGTTACACCGAGAAACCCTCATTTTCTTAAGATCCCACCACAGCCTTTCTGGGAATTCTCTCCTGTAAGAGAAATATGAAAATGCTTTTATGATGAAAGGATGTTGCAAATGTGAGACATAATTATGATAATTGGCATTTTCTCCAGCACTGGATAGTTTACAAAAATGAAATGTATCTATCTTCCCTGTCATTATAGAAACATAAACAAGGAGATGTATTCATTCAGCAAATATATATTGATTATTTCCTATATGTGACTCACTGTGTTCAGCATTTATAGTATATATATTTCTCTCTCTTGATATAGTTCACCATTTGGTAAGAAAGAGAAACACTAGTCAAACAGTTATTTAAATTATTGAACATGTTTAATTATGAAAAAGTATGAAGAAAAGACAGTAAGTGAGAGGGCATTCACATATAAGTTTGAGTTAATGTAGAGTTAAAGAAGATTCACTGAAGAAATTCTATTTGAGCTAAAATCATATAGGTAATTAGGTATTAGGTAGGACAAGAACATGATGAGATGAGGAAAAGCACACTTTATTATCCACACCTCTCTAACATTTTATAGATTCATGGGCTCAGACATTCCTCTAAAACAATAAAATATCAATCAAAATTATTTTATATTTTATTGAGTATATTGATTGGTTGGTATTTTATTAAAAATTTAAAAACAATTGATTTGTAACTTGGACCACAGTCATGGTGCTATTAGCCTTCAAATATGTTAAAACCTGCAAATAATCCATGATTAATAATTGGTCATATTGTCAGAGACGTTTGAATCAGAGCAACTCCATTCTGAGTAGGGGTTTGGTAAAATAAGGCCGAGACCTGCTGGGCTCTGTTTCCAGCAGGTTCAGGGATTCTTAGTCACAGATGAGATAGGAGGTCAGCACAAGATACAGGCCATAAAGACCTTGCTGATAAGACAAGTTGCAGTAAAGAAGCTGGCTAAAACCCACCAAAACCAAGATGGCAACATGAGTGACCTCTGGTCATCGTCACTACTGTGCTCTGGCCACCGCCATCGCAGTTTAGAAATGCCATGACAAGATCAAGAAATTACCCTGTGTGATCTAAACAGTGGAGACATGAATAATTCACCCCTTGTTCAGCATGTGATCAAGAAATATCTGTAAAAGTCAACAACCAGCAGCCCTCAGAGCTGCCCTGTCTATAGAGTAGCAATTCTTGATTTCTTTACTTTCTCAATAAACTTGTTTTCACTCTGTGGATACACCTCAAATTCTTTCTTGTGTGAGATCTAAGAACCCTCTTTTAGGGTCTGGATCTGGACCCCTTTTCCATTAACATTTATGTCAGATATATGATTCCAAAAAACAAAAGAGAGAGAAAGAGAATGATTTTAAATTTCACATTTAATGAAAGAAATTACTTCTAGCCCTTACTACATCAAACTCATAAAAGTAGTTCTAGGTATATCCCAGTAGCTTTGCTTTTGTTCAAGCATCTCTTTTCTTGTCTTCTCTTTGCCCTGAAAACTGATCAAGTGGTTCACTAGGTGAAAATGGAAGGCTCCCAAGAGTGTGATCAAATAATGACTTTTGAAACTTCACTGTCTGAGGTCACAAAACAATAAAAGAGGAAGGAGTGTGGCAGATTGCTTTATTTTACCTTTTACTCATGTCACAGCAGTGCAGTTTTTTTGTGGGGCTGGGGGAAGTCACTTTCAACATTTACTCTGAGCAATTGATTTTATGTGTAACTTTTTGTCAGAAGATTCTCATTTTATATATATTAGATTGGGTCATGTGTATATATCAGGTTATTTTTTTATACTCCAGGCAAGCAATCATTGAATATCTGTCTATCTATTGTCTGTCTTTACTTTTCTGTCTTCTAGCTGCACAAAAATTTATTTCTTTCAACTTCATAACATTTTGAAACAAATAACTGTAAATATATATATATATATATATATATCTTACCAAATAAAATGAGTTATAAAATACAAAATGCAATATAGTGGTTATATATATTGAAATGGTTTAATAAAAGGATGAATTTCATACCAAATAATAAAACTCAGTAGTTTAAGTAAGTGCAATAGAATTTTGTTCTATATTTTGTTACTTGTTCTCACTGTCTCTTCCAAAAATTTGTACTCCAATGAGTATTTAATATAAATGTATTATGAGTATAATAACCTGTGCTGAATTATAAATTAGTACGTAAGTTTAAGAAATCATTGGTACTATTTCTGCTTCATATTTCTTGATTATAAAATTTTAAGTAATTCCTTAAAATTTCTTTTTTTAATCTTCTGAATTTATCAGTTATTTTGTTGCAAATATAAGTTATTATAATGTCTAGGAGAAAACACACTACAATTTTCATAGACAATTTTCTTCATTATTAGAGAACTATAATGTTAAGCTTACATTTCCTTCATAATTATGTAAACACTTTGCTATAATAAAATAAAATAGATTGATAACATTTTATGAATGACATTGGCAAAGAGGTTATTTAAGAAGTCAATAAGTTCTGGAAATACGACAGAAAAATTAAAGACTAAAATAGGTAAGATTGACGTAATTTAGTTTAAAATATTTTTTTAAATCTCTAAGTTGATACAATAGATACTTCCTGGGTACCTAGGAAATCTAGAAGAATTTTACCAACACATGGATAAGGCAGAAATACTTCTGAAATAATATGTAATTAATTAGTGGTAATTATTTTTAGTTAAATGTAACAACCAGAATAGGTAAAATGAAAAAAAAAGAACAGCTTTGGTGGACATATGTTGCATCCTGGTTTCTCATATTCTTCTTTCAGGAGTGTGAATTGTAATGATCAACTTTGAAATGTTTGGCATTATCTACTAAATTTAAATATATGCGCACTGTATGACCTAGCAGTTTTAGTCCTCGGTTTACCGTGTGTGTGTGTGTACCTAAAAACAACTTTTTGAATGTTAATAGCAGTTATTATTTGAAATAGGCACAAACTGGAAAATCTCAAAGGCTCATTAACAGTAAAATGGTTATAAATATTGTTGTATGTTCACATAGTAAAACAATATGTGGCAGTGAGACAGTGTATAAAAACTACATATTAACAATATAAGTTTCATAAGCAAAAGTAAGGAAAGTTGAATACAAACATATAACACTCAATATGTATAAGGTTGAATTCAGCAAATTTAATCTATATTATTAGAGGTCAGAATAGTATTTATCTTTGAGCCATGTGAGATAGTAACTGGAAAAGGATGCAAGAGAGATTTTTGGAAAATTGATATTTTGTTTCTTGACCATGATACAGGTTCGTGGTATTCTTCCACTTGTGAAATTTTATTGAATTAAACATGATACATGCATGTATTTTATCTTCAGTGAAATTTCTAAATAAAATGTACTTTCCCATAGGTATGCTTTCAAATATTATTTTTATTGATAAAACTCATGTATGTAAAATTCTTTTTCCTTAAAGATGAAAACAGAAGAAAACACAAGAAAAAATTCTAGTCAAGATCATTAAAACCATCTTACTTTTATGATATTAGTGATTATTTAACTATGAAAAGGAGCATATCATATTTCTGTTTTCATAAAAAGATTAAGATATCACAAAAATATCATGAGGAAATGACTACCTTAAGTGCATTTTTGTCTTATTTTGTAATGAAAGATATTTCAAACTAAAAATCCATACTGGGTTCATTTTGTTTGATTTCCTCATCTCCATGGATTAAATAAACCAGACAAATGTAAAATCTGATTTTGTTTGATGCTAATGAATGTTACCTAAATGTCTAAATCGTATTGCATCAGTGGAAGTAAGAACATATAAATGGATCTGGAAATGAGGTCATTAGCCTTCCAATTACCCCAGATGAGTTACTCCTTATATATTTTTCTTGGCTGTCCATTGTCCTACACTCACATGACTGACCAACATTAAAGTCTGTTTGTTTTATTTGAACCATTACAGTAGTTTATCTGAATCTCTGATATAGCAGCTATCTCACTCTAGCTTCTATTAGGGCTATTTTTGTATTGCTTATCTTCTTTGTTGTATTGTTAACTTTTTGTGGTCAGGGACTATGCTTTGCTTATCATTTTTATCTCTGCAAGAGCTGACCTCAAAGCCTCATGTTTAGGAAGTATTCAACAATATTTATTAAATGAAGTATTTTTTTTTTTTGTAAATGAAGTATTTTTAATTCAGATAAGAAAACCAAGATCTTACTGAAGACTTTGGAATTTATATTTGGAGTTTCCTGGGAGCTACAACCTAGTTGAAAAGGAGATTAGTCTTAAAGCTCCTGTGTTTATATTGCATTTTTATTAGAAGCAACTTTGGAGATGCTGATATTTTTATGCTAAAATATGATTCATAAGAAGCCCCTTAGCAATTCCAATTGACACCTATTGTGCTTTTTAAAAGCTTTTATTAAAAACACGTATTTTGGCCTGGAGCTGTGGCTCACGCAAGTAATCTCAGCACTTTGGGAGGACAAGGTATGCGGATCACTTGAGCTCAGGAGTTCGAGGCCAGCCTGGTCAACATGGTGAAACCCTGCTTCTACTAAAAATACAAAAATTAGCCAGGCATGGTGACACATGCCTGTAATCCCAGCTACTGTGGAGGCTGAAGCAGGATAATTGCTTGAACCTGGGAGGTGGAGGTTGCAGTAGGCCAAGATTACGCCACTGCACTCCAGCCTGGGTAAAGAAGCGAGACGCCATCTCAAAAAACAAAACAAAAACAAAAACAAACATAATTTTTCAGGGCAGACTGGCTCACACCCATAATCCCAAGTGCTTTGGCAGGCCAAGGTGGGAGGACAGCTTGAGGGTGAGAGTTCCGGACCAGCCTGTGCAACATAGCGAGAGCCTGTCTTTAAAAAATATTTTAAAAAGCTAGGCCTGGTGGCATGTGCCTGTTGTCCCACCTGCTGGGGATGCTGAGGAAGAATCGCTTGAGCCCAGGAGTTTGAGGTGGCAGTGAGCCATGATTGCACCACTGCACTCCAGTTTGGGTAACACAGAACAGAGTGAGGCCCCCATTCAAAAAAACCAAGAACAAAAACACCACTTTCCCACATATCTGTTTTTTGAAAAACAAATAAAAGCTTGAGGTCAAAATAATATGATCTTAAAATCTACATAGTAGATCAACAAATATAGGTGTCTCAGAAGACACTGCAACAATTCTTCAGATAACTGACAGTTGTCTTTAGAGGCTTCTGAGATGTCTTTACACCTGGGGATTCTGGACAAGCTCAAGGACATAAATTATAGCTGGTGAATAGAACCTGCATGCCCAATTCTTGATACTCTATTACTAGCCTAAACATTAGATAGCTTTTCTTGATGACAGAATGATAGGGAAAACATGATTCTTTAATTGACACATTGCTAGAAGTTAATCCACTCGGGGACTGAAATTTGATGACAACTGAGTCAGCTAAAATTTTAGATAAAGCATTTGCTTATACATAATTTGCTAAACATGACCATATGGTCAAGGTACATGATCTTGAATCAAAAACACTGGTGTTATCATCAAGGCAATATTAATCAAAGGACTATTGATTTTTGACCTAGTCTAGTCCTAATTTTAGTTTAAAAACTAATGTTTTTTTAAAAAATCTAGTGTAACTCATGAATGTTTGGCTATGTCTACATGGCCAGAAGATCTGATTCAACAATTCTGAAAGGAGAGCCCTATGATTGTTTCTGGGGTTACTTGTAAGTTAGTTATAGACTTGTATCTGTCATAAAGATGAAGTGAGCTAGGTAGTAACTTTTAATATGTCCTTTAAAGTTTAAAAGTCCTCTGGCAGAACCCAGGACCATGGTTTGGAGATGTGTAGGTGGATAGATTGCATCTGGCAACCTAGTTTTGCTTCATAAGCAGGGGTGCATTAAAACAACAACAATAACAAAAAACCTAAAAACTTTAGCTGCAGCTCTCTTGAAATGAATATCCTACTGTAGTTTTCGGTAGCTCATAATCCAGAGATGCAGCACCTCCTGTGAAACTTAGGACCAGGAAGAGCTGAGCTTGGTGAATCTCTCGGGTCCCAGATACTTGCCTGCAATTTCACTCTTATACTATACTCTATTCCTTAATTTTGATTACAATATTTTTTTTTTTTTTTTTTTGAGATAGAGTCTGTCTCTGCCATCCAGGCTGGAGTGCAGTGGCACAATCTCAGCTCACTGAAATCTCTGCCTCCCAGGTTCAAGTAATTCTGCCTCAGCCTCCCGAGTAGCTGGGATTACAGTCATGTACCACCACACCTAGGTAAATTTTTTGTATTCCTATTAGAGGTAGGGTTTTACAATATTGGCCAGGCTGGTCTTGAACTCCTGACCTTGGAATCTGTCCACCTTGGCCTCCCAAAGTGCTGGGATTATGGGCATGAGCCACCACACCTGGCCCTGATTACAATCTTAAATGTTAATTATCTGTGTAGGCTTATCGATCCTCTCAGTTATCTCATCTGCAATCCTACACTTACATCAACTTATTGGTAAATGCATATTTTTCCCATAACTAAAATGGAGAGATATACATCTATAGTCTATTTCATTTTTGGCAAATTTTGTGATCCATAGCACATCCACAAATTCATTTGAACTGACTTAGGTCAGAAAACTCACAATGATACCAATTCAGTATGCAAATCATTTAAATTTATGGAAAGTCATGTTTTACCATCAAAAAGCTCTGTGAGATATATTGCCAAATTTTGTCTTGTTACAAGTTAGGGATTGTAAAGGAGATTAGATTCCTTTTCCTCATCAGTTTTATAACAAATTCAAAATACACACATAAAATCTAAGTAAAAACCTTACCAAGCTTCTAGCCTCCCATTTCAGCTAGATGGCTGCTTCTAAGTGACCTGCCATGTAGAATTTATCACAACTGATAAACAAGGAAGTTCTGCTTTCCTCCATAAAAACAAACACTCAGGAAACTGAGGTAAATTTGTTAACATCACAAAGTAGTTGCCCAAACTCTTCCTTATATAACCTAACCAATGTAGATTCTCTAATGATAGCTTCCAATAAAAGCTTAATGAACATTAGTGTTATTTTAACCTGCTATTCATGTTAAGAAGCTCTAATACTGAAGTACTTGCATTTGATAAATAATATTATTTATAACAGAAAGTGTAATTAACTGAATATATTTAATAACTTAGTAATTCTGCACCTGAAAACAGGTTAATTAATGAGTTCTGTCTTCAGTCTAAATTAGTAATAGTTGCATGCACCTCATTTTCTTTTCAATTCATTCCTCCCTAGTAAAGTTTATTTATTTTCCTGAATTTTACAATAGAATAGGTTCTATTTTATTTTTCTAGGATGTGAAATGATAGCTCAGGTGGAAAATTAAACAAGACACATAATATTAAATATTAAATTGGTGTTAGTCTATTAAGAAAAATCAAGGTAGAGGTATGAAAGAAATACCAATATTGCTACCTGAATTTTTAGCTTTTAATGCACTCCACAATATCTGGCAGCAGTTTTTCAGGAGACACTAGATTGACAGGTTAATTATAGAAGATGTAAAACTATATGTACAGATAGCAAATCAAACAAGTATTCATTCATTCACTTGGCACTTTACCAGAAAGTAGCAGACAACTTTTATTTGAAACTATTTGAGGATACAAATCATATAATGTATGACATTGAAGATTCCCATAACAAATGCATGGTGAGGCTGCCAGTATGATTACTGATTCACATCCAAACATAAATTTATGGGGAGGAAAAAACACCTCAATTCACTTCCAAGTAAATGAATTCTCCTATTAGGGTGTGCTGTACTCTAGTATGCTGCACAATATCCTTCATCCTGAATGAGATCACCTTCAAGTTTTACCATTATCACACTGATGTCTTGACATAACTTGAAAGTTATATTATTACCTTTGTCATTTTGCACTGAAAAGATGCAGACACACTGGCAAGGAATTTCTTGACACAGTACATTTGGACCAATGAAAGTAATTTTTTATCCACATTTATACAGAGGCATTCACCTAGCTTTGAAGGCAGTCTAAACTTCTGAAAGTACATATAAGGGATACCTGCTTGAATATCTCTATCTTGAAATGATAAACCTTCCAGAAGACATCATTTCAATATCAGATGATGATTTTCATATATGCCATGTGGAACTCCAAGCTGTGTTGCTTATTGGTCTGGGTAGACATAGTCTTAAAGAAATGCAAAATATATTTCACAAGTGTGAGAATTGTTCTTCTCTTCTTCACCAAAATCATTCCTCTCTCCACTTTTGTGCCATATGTTATGTGCAGATTGTCTATTTGGCTGCTGCTATCAGCCCTGGATATGGCCTCATTTCAGTGGTGAAATGATCCCTGTATGAAAGAAGTTTGCAGGGCACTTTGGGGACTCACAAAATGAGTGAATCTATGTCACTCTAAAATGCTTTAATTAGTATGTGATTGCTTTCCTGTCTTTGGCAAATCCACAAGCAGGATAAATTAATGCATTCTAATATGGAATCCATGGCAGAGATGTGGTTTGAATATCCTCTTCCTTTATTATTTTGTTTAATTCTCAAACAGAGGAATCTGGGTAAGTTTCTTTGGGGAACAAACAAATTAACAAAAACTGTCCAATTCTTCTATTTGCCTAGCCTCCAAACACATCAGTTACTAATAATTCATTGAAAGTTGAGTCTGTTGCAGGCCCTTTTCTTAGCCTCTTTCTTGTACTTATTTATATTTGTCTCTCAATGTTTCAATGAAACACATTATTATTAGTATTATTATTATTTAGTTTAATCTGAGGTTCAATTAAGTTGATTTCATTTATTCAAACAAATATTTGAGTGCCTACCAAAGATGAATGTATTGAGAAGCTAATTAAGAGTATGCCCTATGGCCATTCACTTAAAGGGACTTCTTTTAATGCCTACATGGAGCCTTAGGGTTGTGTTCATATTGTTGAACCTCATTAAGTATTTACAATGTTGTATTATTTTTCGTAGAAAGGGTTACCCAATTTATATAAGACTCAGCTGACACAAAATTTGTATCATGATTCTATAATCATCAGAAATAATTATAGAAAAAATTTTAGTCACTTTGTGTCTTATTCTATTTGAGCCTCCATAAAAAAATATCAATCAACTGAGTAGTTTATAAACAATATAAATTTATTGCTCACATTTTCAAAGACTGGGAGGTCCAAGATAAAGGTACTGAAAGATTTGGTGTCTAGTGAAGGCCTACTTTCTTGCTAATAGATGGTGACTTCTCGTTGTGTCTTCACATGGTGGAAGGGGTGAGGTGTCTCTCTTGGTTCTCTTTTATAAAAGCACTAACCTTACCCATGAGTGCTCTGCCCTGATGATCTAATTACCCCTTAAAGACCCACCTTCTAATAACATCATGTTATAGGTGAGGATATCCAAATATGTATTTTTGAGAAACATAAACATTCAGACCATGGCAACAGGAAAGTCCAATTGTTAAATGTTTTAGAAAACCTACAAAGCAAAAAAAATATCAAATGGCATAAAATGTCGATCTTGCTGTCAAATAAATCATAATCACATCCAAAAGATATTACATACATATCTGGATACATGGCCGTAGGAGGAACACAGTCTTATTGCCCAATAATTTCTAATTTTGGATCTCAAAGATGATAAACAGAATGTTTCAGAATTCTTCCTGGAAGAGTTGTAGCTAGAGATGAGCTTTGAAGAATCAATAAGCTTTGGATAAAGGAAAAATACTTTTCGGGAAATGTAAGGTAATCAGTAGATGTATACAGTGCTCAGGTTGCTGTCCTCACTACCCAAAAGATTGTTCTATTATTCTTCAAAACCTTTTAGATTTAATTATGTTAGAATCATTAAAAATGTTTCATCTCCCAGCTATTTGGGAATGCCTAATGCAAGGAAGATATTTTGAGCATCCCTTTATCATGTCAGCAATCTAAAAATTTGGAACAGTCTCAGGATTTGGCACAAAGCTTTTTATATTTTAGGCTAATCTATGTTAAACAAGAAAAGGCATGACTCTTGTATCCTGCAGTGAACTCTTTCATTCCTTGTGAGCACCAGCATACTGAAGTGTTTGTGTGCATGTGCGTGTGTGTGTGTTTGTGGGTGTCTGTGTGTCTCATGTTTCTTTAATTCAGAAGATGTGCTCTGGCCTTTTGGCCTTTGGAATTTAGGAATAAATCACACAAGATATAAACCATAATAAACAGATTTCTACAAAGCATTGTATATGGAAATTACAGTTTTTTGTGTCATAACTGATTAATAATTATGTTAACAGCATAAGGCCTTATACATTCATAATAAAATTACAACTTCTGTACTTAGTTATTAAAGCCATGTGTGCATCAAATCCTTTTTTATGTAATAGTTAACTTCATTCTTTACAAAAGCATCAATATAAATTTGTCAACAAGTAAAACACTTTTGATTATCTGCTGTATGTAATGAGGTAACCAGCCCCCATTTTGAGGTGGCCACCAAGGATTTCCAGCTTTTACAATCTACACCACTGTGTAATCCAGTGCTTCTCAATAGCAGGTGACTTCCCTAACCCCCAGGAACATTTGAAAATATTTAAGGATAATTTTGATTGTCTCAGTTTGGGGAAGGGAGTGTTACCCTATAGTCTCTTGAACTGCCTGCTCTGAGAAAAGCTAATGGCTATGTTGTCAGTAGCTATCTAGGCAGGCCTATGTGATAAGGAACTGAAGCCTCTTGCAAGAAATGACATTGGAGGCAGACCCTGCAGCCCCAGTCAAGCCTTCATATGGTTGCATCCCTAACCATCCTGACTGCAAACTCCAGAAATTCCTTGAGCTAGAACTACCTAACCAAAACATTTCTGAATTTTTGAATCGTAGAAACTGTGAGATATTGTTTATTGCTTTAAGACACTAAGGCTTGGGATAATTTGTTATACAGAAATAGATAACAAATGCATAAATTAAGTTATGTATATATTGTGGTTATTAAAGCTAAGTACAACTGTCCCATAATCTGTTCAGAGGTAGCAAATTTTTAAAATCATTTCTATAAAAATATGATTCATGACATAGAAAAATGGTATCACCTCAGAATTTGTTGGCAACACAGAATCTCAGACAATATTTCAGAAGTGCTAAATCAGAATTTGGAAATTTAAAAAAAATCTTCAGGTTATTTCAAAGTCCCTTATATTTTAAATGCTATCTTAAAAGGCAAGAAAAAGAAATAAAATAAAAAACTAGGCATTGCCACTCACTAGGAGCTTCTGTAGGTTGAAATAGAAAATTAGGTCAGATGGATGAAGTAGTGCTTTATAGTAATAATTTAGGTCATGGCTTTGTAGAACTTTTTATGCATTTTGCAAAGATAAATGAGTCAAACAATTATAATAGCAATAGATTTGTTTGTGACTGAATGTTTTCTATGTCTTCAAACCAAATATGTTACATTACTAATTGTTTCTTTACAAATGAAGCTTAAATCATGGGTGTATATATTTTATATATGCTTTTGTTCTCACTATATAAGGGAATTAAGACCAGCTCCATTGAAGGATGAAAGGATTATTTCTCAAAGCAGTGAGTTTTTTTAAATGCCAGTTAATGTCATCAACTTGGCAATTCTAGTCCCCAAGGGGTGTTGGTAATTTGGTTCTGAGGGACTGTATTAAGGAACAAAAAACTTCTTTTCCCGAGTTCACAAAGGACGTGATTTTAAAGGCAGGAATTTCCCAGGCCATGCCTCCATCCATGCCCCCATCCGAAAATGTAAAGTTCTTTGTCTGACTTACCCTCAAGGCGGCTAGGTAGAAATTCCAGGTGAAGTTCTTTGTTCACAAAGCCCTCCGAAAGCTCTGGGAGGACGAGGCTATGATTGGAGGCCAACCAGCCAATCCACTATTGGAGTCAAAGATTAATCACTCCAGAGGAAGTTTGAAAGAACTCTCATTGAACGAGAACATGAATGGGGTGGGAATAACTTCCGGGTTAAAAACCTGATGCTCCTTACCTATACGGATTCCTCCTTTGGATCCCCTGCTAGGGCAGCATGGGAGCTCTCGCTCCTTCTCTCTCTCACTGTGCCTAATGCATTGTTTCTCTGCTAAACTCGGGGTCCCCTAGAGCCTCCAGGGCCCCTCCCCCATTCCTGGGGTAAGAGAGGTCAAGGACCTGGGCACATCGGATGGAGAAACTGGGAATCTCTTCAGGACGCCCAGCTCCCCTCCCTTTCACCCACAGTTCTGTGCTGTGAAATCGTAGAAACTTCTACCTAGTAACAAAATTGAAATTTCTTTTTATCTATAAGCAAAAATTACTGAGAAGTACTAAATTAAGAAATATGTTTTAAGTAAAACTCTGTTTGAGTTTTTGAAATGGATACTTTTATGATTCAAATATCTACCTTCTCCCGAACTCCTGCTGAAATTTAATTGCCACAACTTCATACTTAATATAAGTATTAAGAGGTAGGACCTTTAAGAGGTGATTAGGTCATGAGGGTTCTGGCCTCATGAATGGATTAATGCTGTTATTATGGGAGTAGATTTTTTTTTTATTTTTTTTTAATAAACAGACTAGTTTTGCTCGCTTTTCTCTTTCTCTCACCCTCTTTTTGCCCTTTTGCGTGGATCAACACAAGAAGTCCCTCACCAGATGCAAACCCCTCCACCTTGGATTCCTAGCCTTCAGGACCATAAATCAATACATTTCTGTTTATTGTACAGTCTGTGGCATTCTGTTATGGCAGCACAAAAAGACAGACGCCTTTACCATTTTTTGATATCAACCATATCCTTTTTTGTTGCATTTCTAAATATAACCCATTCCTTTTATCATTCTGCCTTGCTAAGTGACACTTTTTAACTTATTGTGCAGGGACTTTTCTCCTCTACTACACCTCTAATGTTGGACTTTCCTGGGCTCTGCTGTCTATTTTCTTCCCTGTACAATTTACCCTAAGTAGTTACCGTTTATATGCTGATAATGCCCTGCTCTAGGTCTCCAGTTCAGACCTCTTCTCCAAGTTCCAGATAAATTTTGTCTGCTTTCATCTATTTAAGAACCTGATCAATATCTGACATTAAACATAGTCAAAATGTAATTTTAAGTCTCTGTTTATCAACAAATATCTGTTCCTTTCCTAGTGTTCCACATCTCAGTAAACAGTAGCGTTATCTCAAGCCAGAAAGCCAGTTCACATGTTTTCTTTTATTTTCCTCTGCTCACATCCACATGTGGGCTGCAGTGAGGACTTACTGGTTCTGATTTGGAAATATATATGTAATCTACGTATATATTTTTATACTGGCTTACAACACTATAATTACTCACTTGCAATAGCCTCATAAATGACCCCCTACTTGCACTAATGAAGGGTTACATGATGACCTTATGGAAACACGTATGCTATAGTATGTCATATCATATCATATAATGTAATATAATAAATGTCCCTCTTTGAATTCTTCCTGAGTGGCATCTCATCACACTACAACTGAATCCAAACCATACAGGATTAGCCACTCAACCTCATGTCAGCCTCTTTCTAGCGTTTTCCTCTGCCTCAAACTATGATATAATTTACTCACTAAATGAATTCATATGCACCCTATCTTCTAAATAAATTATTTTTTGGATGGTACAAACATGTTATTCTACTTTGGTATTTATTTTCAAGTACCAGACAATAATTGATCATGTGAATTAAAAAGTACTTCATGTACAACTAAAAATATACATCATGCATAGTGAATATTATTGAGACTCCTATTTATCAAGTCAGAGTGTTGTTTTTAACTAGAATTCTTAGTCCTCAGTGATTTATTTTAGGGAAAAAAATCATGTCAGTGTTATTTTGGAAATTCCTTTTTTGCCAAACACAGCATCTGTCTTTATTTTAAATCTTTAACATAGTTCTTGGGTTGAGTTGAAGATCCCTAGTTCTGGATAGACCATGTTCTCCCTTTTATGACAAAGGCTTCCCAGGATGTATATGCCAACCTTCTCTCCATTAAACTTCCCAACTGTGTACATGGAAGGAAGGTTAGTTCTGTGCCAGCAGGATGAAATGCCAGTAGTTGGATATTCTCTAGGTCACTGTCTAAAAATTACAAATGCTGTGGCTATGCTCCTTTTACCAAATTTGTTATAAGGCTTCTATCAGTCTAAGCACAGACAATCTCATCCACTTCTTATAAGGGTACGATTTAGGAGGAGAAATACATCACTGGAAGAAACTATTTCAACTGATATTTCTGAGTATTTTGAGGTAGAAATATTGGATGAGACATGCCTCTGGCAATGTTTTGTGTTGTTTTTCA
Source organism: Cacajao melanocephalus (assembly GCA_963573385.1). NCBI lineage: Eukaryota > Metazoa > Chordata > Mammalia > Primates > Pitheciidae > Cacajao > Cacajao melanocephalus. The sequence continues at coordinate 22,233 of CAUYLG010062068.1, forward strand.
CGTGCATACAGACATTGCTTTGGCCTAACTAGAAGAAAACCCAAAACTAATGTTTTTCAGTTTACAATATACTTAGGGATGATGAATGATTTTGACAAGGAGTCTAAAAGAACAAACTTTTAAAAAATGTCTGTAAGGCTAATAATGTAGAACTATAAAACATATTGTGTAAATTTCCTGTTGTTTCTTTACCATGCCCCATAACTACTACCTCAATTTTACGGAGAACTTAGTTTGAAAATAATGAAAATATTTCTTTAATCTAGGTCTCTAATTTTTATTTTTGCAAAATAGCTACAGTTCTCTAAATCCATTTTGTGTTAAATTATTTAGGTACTCTCTTCTTTTAACCAATAACTCATTATCATCATTATCATTATCACAAAACAGTCATTGAACAAGAAGAGTGTACTGGTTTCGGATGCCTTTTTGGTTATTTTAATCTTATTAGTATAATAATGTGTGAATCATAAGTTTCAAAAAATTATTCTCTATTGATATGAATGATGTTTAGTCTTTACATGATTCCTAGAAATTATGTTTTATAAAGTAACCAATTAAGTATTAAAAGGAAAATTACCTCTGTACCACATCTCACAAATTCAAGCAGTGTCCATGCTAGTTACAGTTTGATGTTGAGTCACTTGAAGGGGTGTGGCATGTACTTACTTACACTTTCAGTGTTAGAACTTTTGACAATACCCTAGTTTATGTGAAGAGAGTAAAAAACTGAGGAAAGCAGACAACTTAAAAATTTAAGCCCGGGTGTGGTGACTTTGAGAGGTTGAGGCTGGTGGATCACCTGAGGTTAGGAGTTCGAGACCAACCTGGCCAACGTGATGAAACCCCATCTGTACTAAAATTACAAAAATTAGCTGGTCATGGTGGCAGGTGCCTGTAACCTCAGCTATTCAGGAGGCTGAGGCAGGAGAATCACTTGTACTGGGAAGCAGAGGTTGCAGTAAGCTGAGATCATGCCATTGCCCTCCAGCCTGGGCAACAAGAGAGAAATTCCATCTGAAAAAAAAAATTAATACTCAGCAATAGAGTTCTAAAACCAAATATATTTTTCTAATAAGCATTTATTGCTTTTTCTAATATAGTAATACATTGTTTTAGAAGCTATCTCAGAACATACAGCTAACTACATATATGATGTCACTCAATTGATCTGTAATTAAATTCTGTAAGATTAAGTAGCTCTAGGAAAAAAATAGTTTTGTGATACCTTGTTCTCTATCCAGTTTTGAAGATTGGAGAATGTGGCCTTCTGCACACCAAACATTGCATATAATCTATTTTACATATAATAACTATTAGATATGAGAATAATATCTATTTCTGATTTTCAGGGCAACAAATTTGCTCTACATAGATTTGAGTTAAATACTATGGAATACATTAAACAAATTAAGAGTGTAGCAGCTCCAAGGAAACCTATGAACTCTCAGGAATGGAGATTTCCGGTTTGGGAGTCTCAGAGGGCAAGTTAAGATGTGATGTTTGAGCTGCTCTCCAGCCTGCCCAGTCACGTTAGCCTGTCGTTGTAAAGACAGGCCTGAGTATTAGCAGAAGTGAAAAGGAGAGAAGTTTCTGTCTTTTTCGTCTGTTCATTTTCTCTACCTAAGAAGAGGGTCTGTCTCCTCACATACTTTCCAATGTCAAATGTTGCTAATTTAGATTCATTATTTGTGCTTTTAAATTTTCCCCCAGTGAATTCTTTTAACCTTTAGTCTGTACACTTTAAGCTTTTTATCAAATTTTATATGGAGGTCAGTAGCATCACACTACCTCCCAGCAAAACATTTCAAATGTCATATAATAGAAACAAAATTAAATTGAAAGCAGCTAGGTTCTTTACAGGATCTTTGAGCTAAGAATTCAGGGTTGGTGTATGGACTGAAAACTACAAACAGGGGCAGAATAAAAGCCATAGCAGTTCTTTATTTTTACCCTGTGATTTGCCAGCCTTTCTCAGTTCCCTGTCTAGTCCCTGTTGCAAGATATGTCCTAATTTTTGATTACTGAGTGTCTATGATAAGTATAGAGACAAGCTGAGTTACTTCCACTATTTTTGAGCACTGGATTTTCCTTCAAGGATCTTAAAACCAATCCAGTGGTGGAGCTACTTTACAAGGTTGTATGGTAACACAAATCCAACTCAGGATTAAAAAATGATTTCTCGGATGAAGTGGCATAATTAGAAGTTTTGAAAGAAGATAAGACCAAAATTAAAGAGAAGTTTATTCTAGGCACAAGACTCACAAGGCAGGAGGATATATAATGAATGAAATATTTTAGGAAGAAATGTAGGGTGATAAATAGAACTTTTTAGAGAGAAAAGTGTGGAGAAATATATTAAAGGGCACTATGTATTATGCTAATAGGTTTGAATATTGTTTTGAATATTGGGAGGAGGCTTGGGAGAATGTTAGGCAAAGATGAATATATCAAATGTGGAATTCACAAAATTTTCCTAGGATTAAAGTAGAAGGTGTATTGCAAGTGAGCTAAAGGTAAGAATAGCAAGAGGGAAGCCAGTTAGTCATATGCATGGACACTGAAGCTTAGATTTGACAGAAGTGAAGAAAATCAAGTGTTCTGTAAACAGAAACAAAAAATGTGCAGGGGAAAACAAAGTACTGGTAGAAAAATTAATTGATTAGATATACAGTTGTGATGCCTCACAACTCATTTCCTTCTGAAAAACTACACAAAGATCTATGTGTACTACTGTATATGCAATGATACACTAGTAAGGTCAAATTCAAATTTTGCAAAAGTATGTGGGAGTGCCCATTTAAAAATAATGCTATCACCGGGCATAGTGGCTCATGCCTGTAATCCCAGCACTTTGGGAGCCCGAATGGGGTGGAACATGAGGTCAGGAGATCAAGACCAACCTGGCTACCATGGCGAAACTCTGTCTCTACTAAAAATACAAAAATTAGCTGGGTGTGGTGACGCTTGCCTGTAGTCTCAGCTACTTGGGAGGCTGGGGCAAGAGAATCGGTTGCACCTGGGAGGTGGAGGTTGCAGTGAGCTGAGATCTTGCCACCGCATTCCAGCCTGGGTGACAGAGTGAGACTCCATCTCATAAACAAGTAAATAAATAAAGCTAACAACATCTTTTTGTTCCATAAATTTCTGATGTAATCTAGCATTTTCCCTCTAGCCAAGACAGTACCTATACAGTGGTAAAAACACTTAATGAAGGATGAGAAGAAAGTACTAGCTAAAGCTACTGTATGTCTGTCTAGGCTTCTACAGCAGTGAGTTATTCCACTGTCCTAAACGAAACAGCCTCACTATGTCAACAGCCTCAGTCTGTCAATTTATGCACTTATGCACGTTCACAAACATCCCTATTTTGGGTTAGGAAATGAGCACTTCAAGGTCATCTAGAGGACACAGTGTTCCTTAACTCCAGCTATACAGGTTAATGCGTAAGACTAGAGGACAGAAAAAAATATGGTGATTATTTTGACTTCCTTGCCAAAGGATATTTAAGCCCAAGGGAGAAAGAAATTGGGATCGCACTATGTTGTTTATGTATCATTTAAATTCTTCTCAGGAAAAAAAAGCATTGAGAAACCAATTTCTTTGCAGCTCATTCATGTTTAAATACTCTGCCAACCATTTACCTCATATTTCATTTAAGGTGAAGTTGAATAGCTAAAAGAAAATCACTTCAGCATGGGCTTGATGCTAATTAGCATCATTATGTTTCCTTCCTTTTTTCTTTTAGCTAAAGTGATCAGAGGTACTAGGTGCATACCAAGTCAGTCATATACAAAAGCATCCTTTGTTTTTGAACAACAATTTACTCTAGCTTTAAAAATGAACATATTGTTAATAGGCTTTGCCAATACTGCTTCAGATGTCATTAGGTTTACATGGGTAATGGCAACATGGATAATGGCAGAGTATATTTGGATTAAAAAAGCAAATTGAGTGTGTATCATTATTTCTCTACATCCATGTTTCTAACTTAATTTTTTTCCTTTACTATAACAACAAATTGACAATGCATTAATTTAAACGTTCAATTTAAAACCAGCCTTGGTTTTTTCCATTTTAAAACCAGCACTTACATTGGTAAAAGCAAAGATAACAGCAGGCTAAAAGCTTTGTGTAAATTGAAAAGCTATCAACGCAATTTAAATAATTTTAGTTCTACCATGATTTGTCTTCCTTATTTTAAAAAAAGACTTACCTGCTTTAACTGTTGCAGATTTGGAAAGTGTGATGGTTCTCTTATGATGTTATGGAGAAGGCTCAGGGATGTTCCCAAAGTTTGTTAGCTGTAAGTTTAATATCCCGCGAAAGAAAAAAATATATATGTATATATATATATTCTTTTTGAATCAGAGACTCAAGTTATGCTTTAACAGTTTTAGATCATTATTTTTATAGGACATTTCAAATATGACAATTTATGTTGTTAAGAGATTTATGAAAAATATATATTATGCAAATATATATGATAATAAGTAAACTAATAAGACCAAAGCCTTTTATATAAATGATATATTCTTAGTAGAACACAAAATGTGGAAACTCCTTAGTTATAGGTGTATTTTTTAAATCAAAACAATGAGAGGGAAATCCGTTGGTAAAAATCACTTAACCTGAAATGACTTCTCTTACACTTCATCTCAAGCTCCTATTAAATAGGTGCTCTAAAACATGATGCCTACTACACATCATTAAAGTAGTTAATTATAGCCCCCCCAGCTTCCATAGCCCTGAGAACACAGACAGTTCTCTTGTTATATTAAAATAAATAAATACTAACAAGAGAGTCAAGCTAATTTAGAGGTACATTATAGCAGTTTAATTTGAACCTTAAAGATTGCTTAAAATCTCTCCCCACATAGAAGAAGTTAGGATTTCTGGCTTTGGGATCACTGTTATTTTCACTCCTTATAGTATTAGCATTTTTTTTCTCTTTCTTTTATGTCTCTGTCTTACAGTTTTGACTATATGACAACTCTATTTCCCATACACATTCTCCACCTCAAACACGATTTTATTACGCCTTCCTGAGAAAATGTACTCTTAGGAAAAGAGTACATATCCTTTATTTGTATAAAAATACCACATCCTAGCTTTTCTTCTGAAATAATTCCTTAAGAGAAAAATTAAGGAAGAGTTCTGATTACCAGTAAGATAGAATAAGTAGCTGAAGATTTTGTAGAAGAAAAAATAGGTGGATTGAGAATGAAGACCAGAAATCAATGTGTCACTAAACTGACAGTGTGTTTCTTCACCCCTCTCCCCTCTAGTATACTCTGGACAGAAGCAATACCTGGAAATGGACAGTAGGGTGCAGAGAGGGCACTAAGAGAAGCCCTCTAGTTTTGGCTTCAAGAGCAGAAAAGGAAACTTCCATTCTAAGGGAGATTCTGAAGACTCTCTTTTATCCCCACATACCTTTTTTTTCCTTCTGTTCTCTCACACCCTAGCTCCAAAGCAATCTTGTGGAAAAAGCAGCAATGACATGGGTGTCTCTGTCTTTAAATTTCCTCATCTTATAAGGATGACAGTCACATTGGATGAACATACACTAATAACCTCATTTTAACTTAATTACCTCTTTAAAGGTCCCATGATTAAGAAGAGTCCCATTCTAAGACACTGGAAGTTAGGACTTCAACATATGAATTTGCTGGCAGCATAGTTCATCCTATGACAATCATAAATTACCAGTTGTAATTTAAGATAAATAGATAATCTGTATAGTACAATAATTATAAAAGAAATGAAATTTGTAATTAAACATCTAAATAAATAAATCTCAATGCCCAGATAATATATATGATGGATTTTATTAAAGATTTGAAAAAGAAATACCAAAAAGTTAACACAGTCTCTTCTGGGAAATATTAATAGAAACAGAGGGACTACTTTATAACTAGAACTATAAGGTCAGGATTAGCCTAATATTAAAACTAGAAAATACAACCAAAAAAAGATAGGTACAGATCAGTCTTCCTATGAAACACAGATGTTAAAATCCTCAACAAACATATTTGCAAATTATATCTAGCAATATACATACAAGTAATAATGTTCCACCACCAAACATGTTTTGTTCAAACAATGTAAGACTACTTTTATATTAGAAAAAGCAATCAATGTAATCCACCATATCAACAGTCTAAAGATAAAAATCTTCACAATCTTAACAATAAAAAAGAAAATTCACATAATTAAATATTCATTCCTGGTTAAAAATAAAAAACCTCTTAGGAAACTAGCAAACTAGGTAAATTTCTAAAGCTGGCAATAGGCATCTAATAAACAAACAAAAACTATAGGTAACACCATACTTAATGGTGAGAGAGAATGAATGCTCTGTGTCTAAGATCTGGAACAAGGCAAAGATATCCACACTCTCCACTGTTATTCAGCATCATAATGGAAATCCTAGTAATGAAATAAGTCCAAAAAAATGAATAAAACATACCGATTGCAAAGGAAGAGTTAAACCTCTACCTATTTATAGACAAGGTTGTCTGCTTAGAACACCTCTCAGAATCTATAGAAAAGCTCTTAGAACTAATACGTAATTTTAGCAACGTTGCAGGATATAAAGTTATCCCCCAAATTAAATTTCTATATACTAACAATAAACTATTAAAATCAAATTAAAAAATTATCATTTATAGTTGTTTCAAAATTAGAACACATAGCTAATAAAGCTAGTTAAACAGGATCTGTGTCTGAAAACTACCAAACACTGACTTAGAAAACTGAAAGATCTAAATTATTAGAGAGATATTCTTTTTATGGACTGATACCCTTGAAATATCAACCAAACCAATTATACCCTAGTACGATATGTAGAATTCATGTACTTCTTATCAAAATTCTACAGTTTATGTTTTAGATGTGGACAGTCTTCTTCTAAAATTTATATAAAAAGGCAAAGGAACTAAAATATCTCAAAGCTTTTTTTAAAAACAAGATGAACTACTCTCTGATTTTAAGACTTACTATTAAGCTTCAATAATAATAGAGAGTTCAGAAATAGACCAATAGAAATATGGTCAATTTATTTTTGAAAAATTTGCAGAAGCATCAATGTAGAAATAATAATTTTTTAGGAAATTACGATGTAGCAATTGGACATTCTTGTGCAAATAAAAGTACCATGACTTAGAAATTATTAACCAACGTATTTTTATATAAATATTAACCAAAATGGCTTATATGTCTAAATATAAGCTATAAATCTATAAAACTTTTAGAAGAGAATCTTTGTGACCTAGTGTTAGGCAAATAATTTTTAAACACTATTCCTAAAGTACAATCTATGAAAGAATAGAAAACATTGGACATCAGAAAAATTAAGAACTTTTGTTCTGTTAAAGACACAATTAAACTTATGAAAAGATAACCCATGGCGTGTGAAAAAACATCAGCAAATCACATCTGCCACAAAATTACTTTATCCCAAGTGTGTAAATAATTCTGAAAACTCAACTGTTAGAAAACAACTAATTTCAAAATAGACACAGGGCTTGGACACTCCACCAAAGCAGATACAAGGTTGACACATAAGCACATGAAAAGATACTAAATTAGCCAATAAAAGTACAAATTGAAACCATGAGGTGATATCACTACATACTTATTAGATGGGCTAAAATATAAAATGCTGGCAATACAAAGTGCCAAGTATATGAAGATATGAGAACTCTTACAAATTCCTTGTGCAAAAACAAAATGTTATTCACACTAGAAAACAGTTTTACAATTTCTAGTAAAATTAACCATACATTATGTGTCCTAGTAATACCACTCCTAAGTATTTACCCTAGAGAAACACAAATTTATATTCACACAAAATCCTACAGCAATGTTTGTTGTAGCTCTGTTCATAATCCCTACAACTGGAAAGAGAAATAACTTCAACAGGTAAGGGAACTAAACAAATTATTGTATCTCCATGTAATGGAGTGCTACTCAGTAATTGAAAGAAACACGCTATTGATACATACAGTAACTTAACTTGAACTGTGAAGGCTGTCTGCTGAATGAAAGAAGCCAGTCTCAAAGGATTGCATGTCATATGACTTTATTGCTAAAGCAGTCTTGAAAGAACAATATGATCTGATAGAGCACAGATCAGCAGGTGTCAGAAGGTTAGGGAAATATATACCAAAAATGAGATTGCATGAGGGAGCTTTGGGATGATGGAACTCCTCCATTCTAATTGTAGTGGTCATTACATGAATCTTTATATGTATCAAGCAGTATCAGTTTTACTGTATGTAACTTAAAAATATGGGAAAAATTTGAATTAGAACATCACATTCCAAAACAGTAAAAGGTAACTTCAATATGTTAAATTAATGCAATTTTCCAGGCCAAAATGTAACATACCAAGTCATTACTAAAAATTAAGTTAATGTGAGTTGTTCAAAAAAGATTGACATCAAATAAAAAAGGTCCCAATGTTTTGAATTGAATGCATATGGTAATGATAATTATAGATGGTTTAGTTTGATATTAATGCTCCGTGTAATTTGAGGAGCAAAATTAAAGAGAAACCTGATTGCAAATTATTACAAAATGCATTATCAGTGGATGCTTTTATTTAGTTTAAATACATGTCATACCAGAATATTTTTAATTTATTTTTTGATCAGATTTCTAGGCTAGTAGATCTGAGAAATGTAGTAGACAAAGTATATATATTTAATGTTCATTAATATAATGACTCTGTGAGAAATCTACAGTATTCTATTAAGTACAGGAATTCCTAGATTATTAAATCCTGTGTCAACACCACATCTTTTACAGAACAATAATGCCAAGTGTGAATTTAAAGTAATGACTTTAGAAAGTTATCAAATAATTTAAAAAACTGATAGCAATAAGTAATTCAAGTATTGTCAGAAGCAAATATGCTACCAGATGTAAAGTGTATGGTGTGGTATATAAGTATTATATTGCTAAATGCTTTGTTCATATGCTGAAATCCTAATCCCTAATGTGATCTCATTAGGAGTTGGGGCCATTTGGAAGGTGATTAGGCCATGAGGAAGAAGCCTTCATGAATAGGATTAGTTCCCTTATAAAATAGACCCCAGGGAGCTTGTTTACCCCATCCACCATGTGAATACACAGCAGGAAGTTGTCATTTATGAACCAGAAAATGATTCTCACCAGGCGCCAAATCTTCTGGTGCCTTCACCTTGGACTTTTCGGACTCCACAACTGTGAGAAATATATTTCTGTTGTTTATAAGCTTCCCAGTTTATGATATTTGGTTGTGGCAACATTTCGAGAAATGTTTAATGAGTTGCTGTAAGTTATGCTTGATTTACAAGTTGGACTAAAGCCTGATTTCAATGTGCTTTCTGTTAAGTCCTGCTTACACATAATGATGATTAAAAAACAGGTATATTTAAACCAGAAGGTGGAAATACAATTCATAGGGAGAGTTGGGGGCATAAAAGCTGCTTTAAGATATTTGCAGAGACTGAACATTTAAAAAAAGATTTAGTCAGATGAGTACTGATTCATTCAAAGAATGATATTAAGTACCTTCAGCATTCTAGCCTGGGCAATAGAACGAGAATCCCGTTCTCTCTCCCTCTTTCTCTTCCTCTTTCTATCTCTCGTACATTCTTTTTTTTCTTTCATTCTCACTTTCTTTCCTTTTTCTTTCTTTAAAAAAAAAAAAGTACCTTCAGGTACTAGACTTGTGGGAGACACTGGGAACTGGGAACGAAGCAATAAATAAGGTAGCTGCGATTTCCCAAGGTGAAGAAATAGGGAATAAAAAGTTACTTTTCTGGAAGAGTTTTTTTAGTTGATATCAAGGTTTACCTCTAAAAAATTGATTACACAACAATAAATGTATTTACCTTTTAACGTTACTGGATTACCTATATGATCTACTAGAAATTTAAATTCAAAGGGAATAACATATAGTCTAGCTCATTCCTTTTGAAGATGAGAAAAAAAATCATGTTATGTAATTTTAAAACTATGCTGTCTGTGAAAGAGAATGATCACACAAGTTTCAGTACAGCTAGAATAAAACTTCAAGCTTTTTCTTTCATATGTATTAATAATTTCAGCACATACTTCTAAGGGACTTATTGTCTGTTAAACTTAGTTAAATACTATGGAGATGATCCCAATGACTTAAATAAATTGAAGCATTTAATATAAGTTACCCGGCATAGCCCTTAACAAAACAAAAAGTTTTCAATAGTCATGTGCCCTTTCGGTCAAGGATAGACCACATATAAACTGGTGGTCCCCTAAAATTATAATATTGCATTTTTACTAGACCTTTGCTGCTTAAATGTGTTTAGATACACAAATACTTATCATTGTGTCATAATTGCCTACATATTCCGAACAGTAAGATGCTGTATATGTCTGTGGCCTAGGAGCAAAAGGCTATACAGTATAGCCTAGGTTTGTAGTAGGTTATACCATCTGGGCTTGTGTAAGTATGCTCTGTGATGTCTGCCAAATGACAACACTACCTCATGACACATTTCTCAGAATTTATCTCCATTGCCAAGGATCACATGATTGCACATCGAACTGGCTATTACCATTGTTATTATTTGTTTTCAGAAACTGAGAGGCAAACCTAATAATAAAACTACTACAAATAAATATCCAGAAATCCTGTATTATCTTTTAATTTTTGTAATATACTGTGGTAATAAAAAGTGTGAGATTACGAGTCCAAATGATCAATATATTGATGACTTGGAATTAAAATAATTAAAGTAATACTGGTCTTCAAAAAAAAAAAAAACACCTTCAAAAGTATGAAGGCTCTTGAACTAGAAAAAAAAATAAGCATTTGCATAATTTGAAGAAGTATGTTGATTTATTACATTTATGGAGCATTCCTGGAACCTTCCCAGGAGTCTAGATAATGACACCAATTGCTTCTCCTCTCCATCAAGGCACACTCCATAAACTGCGTGGATAATATGTCTGCCCAAGGTCTAAATATCTAAAGTTAAGCTTAAATTTTGCTATTATTCATATAGCTGTAAGGCTGCTTGAAGTTAACTGTGATAAACTGTCCATTTTAGTGAGTAATCTGAACAGCATTCTCAGCAGCATTGGGTGCAAATTTATTCAAATTGACACTAAGGAAGTCATAGATCTCTGATTTGAAACACACTATAGTATTTTTTTGTGTGCCAAGAAAGTTAAAGAAGATAAAGATTTGTCTAGGAAGCCAGCATGAATGCAAAAATCAACAGCAAAGCAGCAATTTATGAGCTGTGCTTGCATGATGTAGGATGGGTATATCTAAATTTTCAGAAGACTGGTTTCTTGTAATGGATTTTAAGTAATCTGAGAATCTATGGCCCATAAACGGAAATGAAATGAGGAGAAAAACTTTCAGGAGACAAACAGAAAAAGCAGTACAATACCAAATGAAACAAGGAAAACTGACAGAAATGACTTGAGAAGAGCAATGTTGTCAACACTGACACATGAATTACCTCAATTAATAATCGCTGCAGCCCTTGGAGTAGGTTTTACTGTTACCTGCATTTTATAGAGGAAGTGAGGAAGCTACTTAAAAAGTAATTTGCTTAAGTTGCAGATTTAGCAAATTATAGACATAGAGTTTAAGCCAATCATGTTTCTGGAATAAAAATCATTTGATGAAAACATCGTGTCACCCCCTTTATTATAGGTTAATTGGACAGCCAGCTCCAAAAAGTGCCCCTGGAAAATGGAGGTTCTTGTTTTGGAATATAGAGAAAGAGATATTGCTGTTTACTGTTTTTATTTTACCAAGATAAAATTGAATACTATTGTTTATTAAATGAGGGGCATCTACGTTTTAGCAGCCTCCTGCTCTTATCATTTATGTTAAGCCTTAAGGTAGCAAGGAGAACTGTTGGTTGAATGAGAAAACAAGAAAAACACTTCCAACAAGGAGGTAGTTCAGATGACTGCTCTGATTGCAGTCTGACATTGGAATCCTAAAGCAAAATGCAATAATTCAGATGTTACAGGGAAACATAAAATAAAAATAACACCGTTTTATATCTTGGAATAATGGATTGTGTTGACAGTGTTTATTTGATATCAATCACCAAAGCAAAATGAATGCAAAAGAGCAACGAAAAGGGCATAGTAGAGGAAGACACTTATGAAGCATTTGTTTAAAGCACCACAAATTGGGATTCTCTAACAAAACATGTATAGGTCAAAAACATGGGTTTTCTTTATTACCAACTGGATAAAAGGAAGGCTCTTACCCAATAATAAAAGACTTCCATTATTTAGTATGATTCTCCACTGAAATCATGTTTCATTAAACCTTCATTCTAATTCATATTGGGCTAAACATAGCTTTTTGCCCTTTCCCTTAATTTTGTTTCTTCCTTATTTGTCTTTTCTCTCCCTTCCCATCACCTACCCACACACCTGAATATATGCTTACACTATAATCTGCTTCTTTCAGAGTGTATATTGGGGATGTTCCTTTCATACAACTTGCATGTTTACTTCTCTTCTTTTCCAACTATTTCTGATGCTCTCACACTTCCCAATATGTCTATAAACTTATGTCTTTAAAAAAGGACTTTCTGAATTGATCTGAAGGAAATAATAATTTTATACCTATTCGAATAAAGGGTTATAAAGAAGAGATAAACTAGTCCAATTAGATATAGGGCATTTTTTTATACTTTCATTAGACTTTCAACTTGAGAAAATTTACATATCAGGGTACAAGTTCACACATGTACACACACACACAAACACACATTCACATATTTATAACACAGACATGCAAATACCAAACAGACATAGACACAAGCACATTCAAGCTAGAGACAAGCAGCCTATTATATTTCATAGTTTGTTGTTGTTTTTAAAGCAAGAACCAATGAACTGTTAAGTGTGAAAAATGTTTCATTAATATTTTTACCCAAGCAACAGTTATTGAGATTCTGGTAAACCAGTAGTGAAATAAACATGAAAACTTATCCTTCAAGGAACTCGTAGCAAAAGGCTAGTTTGAAATAACAAGTAAAATTAATTTTTCATAGAAGTTAAAATAGTGATTACATCTGGGAGTTAAGGAGTAACTGTGAAAACTGGCTTTATTATGTATCTTGACATTGATGGTGATTGTATGCATGTAAATTTAATAGTTTTATGTACTTACGATATGTGAACATTATGGAAATTATTCTTAAAGACTTGATTTAAAGTAAAAAAAAAAAAGACAGATCCATAGAATATGCATACTATCAGGTATTAATCTCCAAAAGTATCCAAGTAATTTGTACATTTGCCCTAAGTCTCTTGATTTCCTTGAAATGTATACCTTGCCCTCTTCTTTTATTTATTCGTTTATTTATTTTTATTTATTTTTTGAGATGGAGTCTCACTCTGTCACCTAGGCTGGAGTGAAGTCACACAATCTCACTCACTGCAACCTCCGCTTCCCAGGTTCAAGGGATTCTTCTGCCTCAGCCTCCCAAGTAGCTGGGACAACAGGCACATGCCACCATGCCAGGCTAATTATTGTATTTTTAGGAGAGATGGGGTTTCACCATATTGACCAGACTGCTCTCGAACTCCTGACCTTGTGATCCACCCACCTCAGCCTCCCAAAGTGCTGGAATTACAGGCGTGAGCCACCGTGAGCAGCCTTCTTTTAAGGAAAGTCATTGTAACACAGCAATTTTATAAAGCTGACATAGAAAGAGCTATTTATAATGTTTTAAAATTTCAAAATCGAAATCATAGCTAACAGTTCAACAATTAGTCTACTATTAAGTATTGCCAACAGAAATCATATTCATCGATTTATTTCATTTCCATCTTGTTTCTACAGCCTGTACACACAAGTTGAGAGCAATGTATTCTTATCTAAATAGAAAACAAGCTGCTTTAATCTAGTAAATATTCAAATAATCTTTGAATATTTATTACGAGTAGAGGCAAATCCAAATTTGGGTCTAGACATTTATACAAATATGAAGGGGAGGATTAGTTAAAAATGAGGATATTTATAAATAAACATTTACAAAAAACATGTATTTATAATGGAGAAATTATATCAAATTTCACATTTATAAAAGTAATAGCAAAATCACAAATCTGAAAAAAAATGTAATTAATGACCTGACACAACTCTAAAAATATATATTTATCTTGACTTTTGTCTACATCCTCTTTGATTAATCATCGGATCTTTAATGATTAGCATAGTGCTTTACATACTATAGTATTGTCTTTTTTAGAAAGAAAAGGAAGTTCTCGTCTCTAATGCAGTATACTGAATGGTTTTTTGTTTCTTTTAGAAATGCTCTTTTCATTTTCACTACTTATTGGCAACTTCAATTACATTTATAGGATTGTCAAATTGGGAAAATGCTCTAAAGTGTGTTTTTAGATAAACTAAAATTTTTAAGTTTTCAAGTTTTTTCATGTATTTGCATAAGTTTTTTTAAATTATTACTTATTAGCCAGTTTGTTGTTATGTACATAACATATGGGAATATTTGAGTTTTATCTTACCTTTGTCAATGCTACTATTTTGTTTCATATAAATCTCTTTGTTTTATCCAGAGATTTAAAATGTTTCCTGTGTCCTTGTGGTCCATTCCTCTTAGTTGACTTAGTTGACTTTGTTATCAAACAATGCAAAAACATATCCATTCATTCAAATTTACTTTAATGAGTTGCTGGATTGATAGTTTCTATTATTTTGGTTAAAATTTATGTGTAGATGTCAAAATATTTATTGATTATTTTTACTACTTATTTGTAGTATTTATTTCATAATCATATTAATCTGAATTTTCTGTTAATTAATTATCTAATGAACATTTAACTGCTTAATATATTATCTAATAGAGTTATTTTTAAAAGTTTCCTTCTTATGTCCAAATCAGACATCAGTAATTTCTCACTCATTTTATTGAAATGCAACAAAACATCTTTCCAAATTGCACTTGAAATGGCTTATCAATAAACTTAATAAATAAGGCACCTCTATCAAAAACAAATAAATATTTAGTACTTGTTATAACTGGATGTGCTACATGATCAAGTATATTTATCAAAGGTGGAAATTTCCATGTTAGTATCATCAATGAATATTAACTCCACTGCTTACAATTTTACACATCCAAAGATAGAAAGAATTTCCATAGACTGTCTTCCAGTACCATGCATTTCAAATACTTTATTCTTTTACATCCTACAATTTCCAAAGAGTATGTTTGAATCATACATCTGGCTTTGCATTTCTCCATCTTGATGCTGCTTGAATCAGCAGAGTGGGAGCTACATGTAATCCTGGAAGCCATTCTAATACCAGGATGAGTAGGAATCACTTAATTATACAGGAAACTGACAGCAAAGCAAAATAATATATTCTATACAACTTAAACTAAATATTTCAGCAAGTGAACTTCTCCATAGCTAGATCATAAAAATGCCTGCAGTCACTTGACGTTACCCAACATGTTTGATAAAATGAGAGTCAGAAAGGAAAGTAGCAGCCGTCTTAACTGAGTGTGATTAAAATATCTCGCTTTAAAAAACTTAACAAAAACATATGATTTGGGGAACAAATTTCTAGGTCCTCTCTTAAGAAATCAAAAGAAGCCCCTTTTTTTCAGTATTTGTGAAGCTTAAGCTTCACTAGTTTCATGGTTAATCTGCCTGTGACTATAAAACAGACACAATAAAACCATTTACCTCTTTTCTGTTAATCTCTGGATTTATGTTCATTTACATTTTGACTGTTCCTTTATGCTTGCATACCAAACCCAACCATTTGTCAATCACACATATTTTGTAACTGAAATATATTTTAAACTGATACCTATCTCCTCTGTTCTTCTAATTGTAACTATTTTGATCTGAGACATTTGATTGTCACCTATTCTATTGTAATATTTTTCTAATTTACGGCTGTGACTCCGATTCCTTCTCTGGCCAATTTTGTTTTATCACATCGAGCTTCCAAAAGAGCAATGCATATATTTCTTCCTTGATCATTGTCCTTTAATGCTCTTCATTGTCTGCTAAATTACGTACAAACTTCTGAGCCAGAATTCAAGACCCTCTTTATTTGGCTTTATTCTATCTTTGCAAAATAAGTAATCACAAAGAATAAGTATTTCTAAAACTATAAATAGTTTATACTTTCTCAGAGACCAGAGACTGTTACTCAGTGAATCTTTAATGATTAGCATAGTGCTTTACATATTCAGTTTTTGTTTTTTGTTTTGTTTTGTTTTTGAGATAGAGTTTCACTCTTGTTGCCCAGGCTGGAGTGCAATGGTGCAATCTCTGCTTACCACAACCTTCACCTCCCCATGTTGAAGTGATTCTCCTGCCTCAGCCTCCGGAGTAGCTGGGATTACAGGTGTGCACCACCACACCTGGCTAATTTTGTATTTTTAGTAGAGATGGGGTTTCTCATTGTTGATCAGGCTGTTCTCAAACTCCTGACCTCAGGTGATCCACCCACCTCAGCCTCCCAAAGTGTTGGGATTACAGCCGTGAGTGACCACACCTGGCCTTAAATACGCACTCAGTTTTTATTGTTGTGGTTGTTGAATTGAAGTAACAGTATAGGGGAGAAAAAATAATTTTTTACCCCTCATGAGTTCTTAATTGGAAAAAAAAAAACAGTAAAGTTTTTAGAGAAGTGACAAGGCAAAGGAAAAGGACAGTGAGTCTATCTGGGAGCAGCAAATTTTGACAGCTAAATGGCAGATAAAGGCTTGTTAGTGAAGATTGCAAATATAGAGTCCTCTGGTGTCATCTTCAGGTTTATGGGGGTCTGAAGTTGCCTTGAGTGGTTAACCTTTTTCCTCCTTATAGGAGGTAGGTAATACCTTTTGCCTGTGTAAGTTTATATCTTGATTTTAGGCAAATCAAGGTCAGAGAGCTTTATGGCATCTCCTTTTTCTTAATTGCTTTCAGCTCAAAACAGTCTTTGTGCAAAAGGGGCATATTTCTGGGTGGCATATTCTGGTCTCCTACACTAACAATATACCGAATTGATATACTGACAATAAATTTTCAAAGGTATATCCCCCTGAAAATTGTATTTTATATCACCCAAGTGTCTAGACATTTGCAGATAAAAAATATGCTAATCCCAGTTCAAAAGTGATGAACCTTTATCAGTGTTCACTTAAGAACATCAAAAAGTATTCAGAAATATTCAGACCTTACACATAATTATATCTTAGGGAATACCTCAGAAAATAATTAATGTTCAATGTAAAGATTACTTTTGGATTATTATAAATGATTTGACTTCCATCATTACATCTTATTGATCCTCTTTATTTATGTTCTATTTGCCCTGATTCATCTCTCCATAGCTATAGTCCCTCCATTTAAAGGAATCATTAAATATTTTCTAGAATATTGCCAAAGCAGCACATATCATTATCGCCAGTTTCTTCCATGTCTAATACATGTTTTTCATTATTGTCAGTAAGTGCAGCATCTATCACATTCCAATAATTACAGTAAATATCTACTGATTAAATAAATCTATACAGGCATGTTGCTTTTATTGTGCTTTGCTTTGTTTGTTTCACAGATAATGAAGTTTTTACAAATTAAAGGTTTGTGACAACCTTGCATCAAGGAAGTCTAAGGGTGCTATTTTCCTAACAGCATTTGCTCACTTCTTGTCTCTGTGTCATGTTTGGGAAATTCTCTCAATATTTTAAATTATGATTAGATCAACAATAAATTATTATCGTATCTGTTATGTTTATCTATGATCAGTGATCTTTAATGATACTATTGTAATTGTCTTGGGATGCCATGAACTGCCCCCATATAAGACGGCAAACTGAATCTATAAATGCATGTGTTCTGGCTGCTCCACTGACAAGCCATTCCCTTATCTCTCTGCCTCCCCTTGAGCTTCCCTATTCCCTGAGACAAAACAGTATTATAATTAGGCCAATTGCTAACCCTACAATGGCCTCTAAGCGTTCAAATGAAAGAAAGAGTTGCACATCTCTCACTTTACATCAAAAGCTAGAAATAATAAACCGTGAAAAAGACATGTCAAAAGCCGAGGTAGGCTGAAAGTGAAGCCTCTTGTGTCAAACAGTTATTCAGGCTATAAAAGCAAAGCAGAAGTTCTGAAAGGAAATTAAAACTGCTACTCCAGTGAACACACAAATAACAAAAAGTCGAATAATCTTATTGTTGATATGGAGAAAATCTTAGTGTTCTGGGTAGATGAAGCCTGCCACAACATTCCATTTAGTCAAAGCTAATCCAGAGCAAAGCCCTTACTGTCATCAGTTATGAAAACTGAGAGACGTGAGGAAGCTGCAGAAGAAAAGGTGGAACCTAGCAGAGGTTGGCTCATGAGGTTTAAGGAAAGAAGTTGCTACCATAACATAAAAGTGCAGGATGAAACAGCAGGTGCTCATGTAGAAGTTACAGCAAGTTATCCAGAAGATCTAGCTAAGATGACTGATGAAAGTGGCCACACTAAACAGATTTTTCAGTGTAAACAAGAAAGCCTATCATAGTAAGAAGTTGCTATCCAGGACTTTCCTAGCAACAGAGGAGAAACCAATGCCTGGCTTCAAAACTTCAAAGGACAGGCTGACTTGTTTGTTAGGGGTTAATGCATTTGGTGATTTTAAGTTGAAGGCAAAACTCATTTACCATTTTGAAAATCCTAGGGTCCTCAAGAATTGGTTGAGTCTATTCTGCTTGTGCTTTAGAAATTGAGCAATAAAGTCTAGAGGATAACTGTTTACAGCATGATTTCCTGAATATTTTAAGCTCAGTGTTGAGATCTTTTGCTCAGAAAAAAAAAATTCTTCAAAATATTTCTGCTAATTAACAATGTACTTTGTCATCCGAGAGCTCTGATGGAGATGTATATGGAGATGAATGTTGTTTTTATGTCTGCTAACATGACATTTATTCTGCAGCTCATAGATCAAGAAGTAATCTTGACATTATTTTTTAAAAAAATTATTTCATAAGGCCATTGCTACCACAGATAGTGATTCCTCTCATGGATCTGGGCAAAGTAAATTGAAAACTTGGAAAGGATTCATCATTCTAGATGTAATTAAGAATATATTTGACTTATTGTAGGAGGCAAAAGCATCGACACTAACAGAAACTTCTAAAAAGTTGATTCCAACATTCACGGAGGACTTTGAAGCATTCAAGACTTCAGTAGAAGAAGTAACTGTAGATATGGTGGAAATAGTAAGAGAACTAGAATTAGAAATGGAGCCTGAAGATGTAATCAAATTGCTGCAATTTCTTGATAAAATTTGAACAGATCAAGAATTTTGAGCAAAAATAAATGGTTTTATGAGACGAGCAAAGAAAGTGGTTTCCTGAGATAGAATCTACTCCTGGTAAAGATTCTATGAACATTGTTGATGTGACAACAAAGATTTTAGATTACACAAACTTTCTCAGCAAAGCAGTAGCAAGGTTTGAGAGAAGTAACTCCTCTTTTGAAAGAAGTTCTACTATGGGTAAAATATTACCAAAACAAATCACATGCTACACAGAAATCTTCTGTGAAAGGAGGCATAATTACAGCAAACTTCATTGTTGTCTTATTTTAAGAAATTGTCACAGCTACTCCAACATTCAGCAACCACCACCCCAATAAGTCAGCAGCTATCCACATCAAGTCAAGACCTTCTGCCAGCAAAAAGATTATGACTCACTGAAGTCTCAAATAATCTTTATCTTTTTTTTTGTTTTGAGATGGAGTCTCACTCTGTCACCCAGGCTAGAGTACAGTCACATGATCTGGCCTTTCAGGTTCAAGCAATTCTCCTGCCTCAGCCTCCCACAGAGCTGGGACTACAGGTGCATGTTACCATGCCCGGCTAATTTTTGTATTTTTAGTAGAGAAAGGGTTTTGACATGTTAGCCAGGCTGGTCTCGAACTCCTGACCTCAAGTGATCCACCCGCCTTGGCCTCCCAAATTGCTGGAATTACAGGCCATTGTGCCTAGCCAATTTTTTTTTAACAGTAAAGTCTTTTTAATTTAAGGTATATACATTGTTTTTAGAAATAATGCTATTACACACTTAACGTACTATAGTGTAAACATAACTTTCATATGCACTCGGAAACCAAAAAATGTGTTGTGAAACTCACTTTATTGCAATATTAGCTCTAGGCAGTAGTCTGATACCAAACCTGCAGTATTTCTGAGACATTGCCTGTGAAATAATCAATGCATGTGTAAATATTAGAGATTCTTATGTTCCAATATCAAAGGCATTCCAACTTAGGACTATTGTTTCTGAGATTAGTACAAAATTTCTCAGTCATTCAGAGAAAACAACAATGAGTTGGTAAATGTGAAATTCAATAAAATGATTAGTCTACTACCAAAAAACTTTTTCTTAAACTTTTGTCTTTATGTGGAATGTTAGGTGAAATATAGTAATTTGATAATTTCTTGAAACCAAACATCCACATTTTTAAGAAGAGTTTTCATATACTCACGTCAAAGAAGAAACATATGGTCAAATAGTGAAGATTTAAAAAAATATTTTAAAGTGGAAATGCTAATTTATGCAGCATTTTATTTTGGGTTAATAAATAATATTTTTATCTTAGAAATAAAGGTGGATTTAATAACTACTCAGTTTTAGTTTTAATTTATTACTTATTAGGTACTGCTGAAATATTAAAAACTTATTAGAAAATGTGATTTAATTTTATGCAATGTTGGTTACTATGTATTACAAAAATTTATCTGCATATAAAATACATGATTTTATTTTATCATGTTGAAGATACTCGTATAAACATGTTCTACATAGTCTATGAAAAATGGTGCATTTTAATTTGAATAAGGTAGACATTATTTGAAATAATATATTTTAACTTTTATTCTATTCTGCTAATAAAGTACCTAAACTCTATTTGGGAGGTGTTATAATTGAAACTCAATTAATAAGCACATAGCTTGAAATTGAAAGTTATCCCTGGAATTGAGGACAAAAAGTTTTAAGTCATTTCTGTAACTTTTAATAATTTCACATCTTTCTATGCTTTCTTTGATACTTTACTGGATTATATTTGTGGTTTCAGTTCATCTTTTATTGCCTTATTTGTAAACTTACCTACACTAAGAAGGCTATGAAGCACAGTTTCTGGATTCTCTATTATGTTCCATTGGTCGGTATGTCTGTTTCTGTATTAGTACCATTCCATTTTGGTTGCTGTAGCCTTATAGTATAATTTGAAGTCAGGTAGTTTGATCAGGTAGTGTGATGCGTCTGGCTTTGATGGGTTTTGTTGTTGTTGTTTGCTTAGGATTGCTTACTTTGGTGATGTGGGCCTTTAAAAAAAACCCATAGGAATTTTAGATTTTTTTCCTAATTCTGTGAAAAATGACATTAGTAATTTAATATGATCTATACATTTCTTTGGAAAGTACAGCCATTTGAATCCTTTTGGTCATTTCAATCTGATTAAGTACAATTCCTTCTTTGGAAGTAAGGGGACATTCCAGTTGCTCTTGTGATGATCATTTCTCATCTGGCAGGAGCTGGTATTCCTTTTACTGTGGTATACGTTCTGTGTAGTCAGTTGGGTTCATTTACAGGTACTTCCAGAGGGCCAAGGCCATGTAGAGGATTTTTATTTCCCAGTCAATCCTTGCTGCTGGTTTCCAGGTATGTATATTAACAGAATGACTTTTGATGTTTTAGCTTGGGATGTGATTTAGTAGCTGGTGATTAAGAATAATTGCTAATGGATATGTACTTACTCAGCTGCATGACTATTTTGTATTTCTTTGCACTTGCAGGCATGCCGTGCAGCATGAGGTGGGAAGAGAGATGACCCCCTCATCATGTCTGTTCCCGGGTCTTGGGGAGCCCCCTTTGATCACTGGTGCTATACCTGAATTCTTTTTTATTATACTTTAAGTTCTGGGGTACAAGTGCAGATTGTGTAAGTTTGTTACATAGGTATACACGTCCCATGGTGGTGGTTTGCTGCATCTCTTGCCCTGTCATCTACATTAGGTATTTCTCTTAATGCTATCCCTCCCTATGCCCCCACCCCCTGCAATTCCTTCCTTAGCCCCCGACCCCGAGGCCCTGGTGTGATGTTCCCCTCCCTGTGTCTGTATGTTCTCACTGTTCATCACCCACTTATGAGTGAGAACATGCAGTATTTGGTTTTCTGCTCCTGTGTCAGTTTGCTGAGAATGATGGTTTCCAGCTTCATCCCTGTCCCTGCAAAGGACATGAACTCATCCTTTTTTATGTCTGCATAGGATTCTATGGTGTATATGTGCCACATTTTCTTTATGCAGTCTATCATTGATGGGCATTTGGGTTTGTTCTAAGTCTTTGCTATTGTAAACAGTGCCACAGTAAACATACGTGTGCATGTGTATTTATAATAGAATGATTGATAATTTTTTGGGTATATATCCAGTAACGGGATTGCTAGGTCAAATGGTATTTCTGTTTCTAGATCCTTGAGGAATTGCCACACTGTCTTCCACAACCATTGAATTAATTTACACTCCCGCCAACAGTGTAAAAGCATTCCTATTTCTCCACATCCTCTCCAGCATCTGTTGTCTCCTGATTTTTTAATGGTCGCCATTCTAACTGGTGTGAGATGGTTTTCATTGTGGTTTTGATTTGCATTTCTCTAATGACCAGTGATAATGAGCTTTTTTTATATGTTTGTTGGCTCCATAAATGTCGAAAAAGTGTTTGTTCATATCCTTTGCCCACTTTTTGATGATGTTGTTTGTTTATTTTCTTGTAAATTTGTTTAAGTTCTTTGTAGATTCTGGAAATTAGCCCTTTGTCAGATGGGTAGATTGCAAAAATTTTTTCCCGTCTGTTGGTTGCCTGTTCACTCTATTGATAGTTGCTTTTGCTGTGCAGAAACTCTTGTTTAATTAAATCCAATTTGTCTATTTTGGCTTTTGTTGCCATTGCTTTTGGTGTTTTAGTCATGAAGTCCTTGTCCATGTCTATGTCCTGAATGATGTTGCCTAGGTTTTCTTCTAGAGTTTTTGTGGTGTTAGGCTTCATGTTTAAATCTTTAATCCATCTAGAGTTAATTTTTGTATAAGGTGTAAGGAAGGAATCCAGCTTCAGCTTTCTGCATATGGCTAGCCAGTTTTCCCAACACCAGTTATTAAATAGGGAATCCTTTCCCCATTGCTTGTTTTTGTCAAGTTTGTCAAAGATCAGATGGTTATAGATGTGTGGCGTTGCCTCCAAGGCCTCTGTTTTGTTCCATTGGTCTATATCTTTGTTTTGGTACCAGTTCTATGCTGTTTTGATTACTGTAACCTTGTAATATAGTTTGAAGTCAGGTAGTGTGAGGCCTCCAGCTTGTTTTGTTTTGTTTTTTGCTTATGATTTTCTTGGCTATGCAGGCTCTTTTTTGGTTCTATGTGAAACTTAAGGTGGTTTTTTCCTATTCTGTGAAGAAAGTCATTGGTAGCTTGATGATAGAATTGGATCTATACATTACCTTGGGCAGTATAGCCATTTTCATGATATTGATTCTTCTAACCATAAGCATGGAATGTTTGTCCATCTGTCTGTGTCCTCTCTTATTTCCTTGAGCAGTGGTTTGTAGCTCTCCTTGAAGAGATCCTTCATGTCCCTTGTTAGTTGTATTTCTAGGTATTTTATTTTCTTTCCAGCAATTGTGAATGGAAGTTCACTCATTATTTGGCTCTCTGTTTGTCTGTTATTGGTGTACAGGAATGCTTGTGATTTCTGCACATTGATTTTGTATCCTGAGACTTTGCTGAAGTGGCTTAACAGCTTAAGGAGATTTTGGGCTGAGGCAATGGGTTTTCTGAGTATACAATAATGTCATTTGCAAACAGGGACAATTTGACATCCTCTCTTCCTTTTCAAATACTCTTAATTTCTTTCTCTTGCCTGATGGCCTTAGCCAGAACGTCCAACACTATGTTGAATAGGAGTGATGAGAGAGGGTATCCTTGTCTTGTGCCAGTTTACAAAGGGAATGCTTCCAGTTTTTTCCCATTCAATATGATATTGGCTGTGGGTTTGTCATAAATAACTCTTATTATTTTGAGATATAGTCCATCGATGCCTAGCTTATTGGGAGTTTTTAGCATAAAGGGCTTTTGAATTTTGTCAAAGGCCTTTTCTGCATCTATTGAGATAATTATGTGGCTTTTACTTTGGTTCTGTTTATGTGATGGATTACGTTTATAGATTTGTGGATGTTGAACCAGCCTTGCATCTCTGTGATGAAGCCGACTTGATCCTGATGGATAAACTTTTTGATGTGCTGTTGAATTCGGTTTGCCAGTATTTTATTGAAGATTTTTGCATCAATATTCATCATGGATATTGGCCTGAAATTTTCTGTTCTAGTTGTGTCTCTGCCAGGTTTTGATATCAGGACAATATTGGTCTTATAAAATGAGTTAGGGAGGATTCCCTCTTTTTGTTCTGTTTGGAATAGTTTCAGAAGGAATGGTACCAGTTCCTCTTTGTACTTCTGTTAGAATTTGGCTGTGAACCCATCTGGTCCTGGACTTTCTTTGGTTGGTAGGCTATTAATTGCTGCCTCGACTTCAAACCTTGCTATTGGTCTATTCAGGGATTCAACTTCTTTCTGGTTTAGTCTTGGGAAGGTGTGAATATCCCATAATTTATCCATTTCTTCTAGATATACTGGTTTATCTGCATAGAGGTGTTTGTAGTAATCTCTGATGGTAGTTTGTATTTATGTGGAATTGGTGGTGGTATCCTCTTCATCATTTTTAATGCATGTGTTTGAATCTTCTCTCTTCTTTTTTTATTAGTCTGGCTAGGAGTCTATTTATGTTGTTGATCTTTTAAAAAAACCAACTCGTGGATTTATTGATTTTTTTGAAGGGCTTTTTTGTGTGTCCGTCTCCTTCAGTTCTGCTTTTATCTTTGTTATTTCTTGCCTTCTGCTAGATTTTGAATTTTTTTGATCTTGCTCCTCTAGTTCTTTTAATCATGATGTTAGGATGTCGATTTTATCTCTTTCCTCCCTTCTCTGGTGGGTATTTCATGCTATAAATTTTCCTCTAGACACCGCTTTAAATGTGTCCCAGAGATTCTGGTACATTGTGTCTTCGGTCTCATTGGTTTTGAAGAACATCTTTATTTCTGCCTTCATTTCATTATTTATCCGGTCGTCATTCAGGAGCAGGTTGTTCAGTTTCCATGTAGTTGTGTGGTTTTGAGTGAGCTTCTTAATCCTGAGTTCTAATTTGATTGCACTGTGGATCTAGAGACTGTTATGATTTCTATTCTTTTGCATTTGCTGAGGAGTGTTTTACTTCCAATTATATGTTCAATTTTAGGGTAAGTGTGATGTGGTGCTAAGAAGAATGCATATTCTGTGGTTTTGGGGTGGAGCATTCTGTAGATGTCTGTTAGGTCCAGATATGAGTTCAAGTCCCGGATATCCTTATTAATTTTCTGTCTCATTGATTTGGCTAGTATTAACAGCAGGGTGTTAAAGTCTCCCACTATTATTGTGTCGGAGTCTAAGTCTCTTTGTAGGTTATTATGAGCTTGCTTTATGTATCTGTGTGCTCCTGTATTGGGTGCATATATATTTAGGATAGTTAGTTCTTCTTGTTGCATTTATCCCTTTACCACTATGTAATGCCCTTCTTTGTTTTTTTTGATCTTTGTTGGTTTAAAGTCTGTTTTATCAGAGACTGAGATTTCAACCCCTGCTGTTTCTTTGCTCTCCATTTACCCTTTATTTTGAGCCTATGTGTGTCTCTGCACATGAAATGAGTTTCCTGAATACAGCACACCAATGGGTCTTGACTTTTTTTTTTAATTGCATTTTAGGTTTTGGGGTACATGTGAAGAACATGCAAGATTGTTGCATAGGTACACACATGGCAGTGTGATTTGCTGCCTTCCTCCCCATCACCTATATCTGGCATTTCTCCCCGTGCTATCTCTCCCCAACTCCC